>VAHH01000251.1:0-41092 GCA_013357305.1 Radopholus similis
AAGTTTAGTGATATTGGATTGGATTTATGAGGAGTCAGCGTTTATCGAATTTGATGAAAACGGTGAAAATGATGATCTCTGAAAACCTTTGAAAACGATTTAAATGACATTTTAAAGCATATGAGAGCATTTGAACATTCTATAAAGCATATTCATTTTTTACCGTTTTTACCGGTAAATTTACCGAATCATTTTTTACCGGCAAATTATACAACCCTAATTTACTCTCTGATTGTTTATGTCTCATCTCTTTCAGCTTATCTGCAAGCCCTCACGTTTATAGTATGATTTTGATTCTTGGTCCAATTAAGCAATAAAATAATAAAAAAAATAACCCTCGGTCCACTCCGAGTCTGCCAGCGGCCCAATTCAGCTGCATTTTCGCCCAAAATAGAACCAATAATAAGTACCAGTTGCTCGTCCACCAGCACCCAGTGTCCGTCGATGCGCAGCCGGAACGGCACCGCACGCGCCGGATCCAAGTGCGGAGAGTCGCGCAGCACCATTCGAATGGCGACTGACAGGCACTCCGGGGTAAGAACGCTAGAAAAGGGTAAATGGTGTCCAGATATGTATTTTAGGAATTGATTATTTCCAAGAATTGCTAATTGATTTTTCAATAAAAATTTAAAAGCAGTTTCAAGAATTATCGGAACGGGGCAGGTATCACCCGATTCTCTGCGGATTTTGGACTCGTTTTTGGCGAAAAGAGCAAATATACAGGGTGTCTTTGCACCATCCGGTGGCCAAAACCTTTTTGAACTTTCAGTTCGACCAGACACCAAAAAACAGGGAAAACACGAAGAACGCCGGAGTGGTGAAAGTGGTCTGTTCGAAAACAATCGAACAGTCGCGGGCGAGGGGAAAGATCGCTTCGATAAGTGGAGTTTTAATTGTTGCACCGCCAAATGATTGATGGGGGAGGGGACCGGAGGGAGGACAGCAGGCAGAAGAACACCACTATGTCGGTACTAACACTCACTCATCGGTGAGAGTGAGTGAGTCGCCCGCAGTTTGCATGTGAACTGCAGAAATGGAAGGGCAAAAGGCGCCCGAATCGATCCAAGCGATGGGCCCATTTTTAGGACCGGTGACGGTTGAAGTAGTAAAAGCTAGTATTATAAGTAACCTATTAACCCAGTGGGGGTTGGAGGTGCCAAATATCCTTCAAAAAATCAGACACTTTTATCCTTTGGAACAGTGGCCCGCCCGTGGAGATCCGTCCTGACCAGATCGAGACATTCTTTTCAGTGTTCGTTGTGCAAATTCACAAATTTTGCGAGTAAATTGGAGAACACACATTTGGCAACGGAAAAGGAAACAAATTGGTTGGTTTTGAGGGCTGGTCCTGAGGTATCGTCGGTTCATGCATTCATTGTCCATTGGTCGAGCAAACAACAAACTCGAACAGTTCGCCAAATGAACTGTCGTACAGAGAATCGGCCAGAAGTGGAGGGCGAATCAAAAATGGGACACAAATATGCACGGGAGAGGAAAGGAGTTGTCAATATTGTTAGCGGAGTTGTCTTCAAGTTCAGTGGCCAAATGGACGTGGCGAGAAAAATTCATGAGGGTTAGGTTTGGCCGTCCAAAAAGGAACGTTCAACCTCGATTTGCTCGCCACGTCGGAATGAAAACAGACGGTGGTTCCATTCAATCGGCGCAAAAGGTTTGTTCACAACGGTACACAAGAAAGGACGCGAAAATGGCGGGATCAGACAAATATTTAATCGTGTTGACTTGAGTTTCGTCGGTTTCGGTCACGCCTTGTCCCTCTGCTCGGCCGCCTGCGCCGCCGCAGAGCTCAACAGCCGCAGGTTGGCGCCGCCGTTGGCCGGCTCCTCGGACTCCATGGGTTCCGCGTCCGGCTGCCGCTCTGGTCCCAGCTCCTGCTCCACCACCTCCACGTCGCTCTCGGGCGCCGAGTGCGAGCCCAGGTGCGGGTCCAGCTCCAGCTGAAGGCAAGTGTTGATCTTGGCCGGAGCTGAGTCACGGATTGCACCTCGTCGCCCTCCTCCTCGCCACTCTCGCGCATCGGAAAGTCCATTGCCGAGACCGGGCTGGTGGGCACATGCTCCGCCGCCGGGAACGGCACACCGCCCGGTGAAAGCAGCAGGCCCGGGCGGCGGCGAGCACCGTTCTCGCGTTCGTCTGCGGAGCCCGTGCCGCCCAGCAGTCCCATCGACTCGAGCAGCAGCTCCTCGCGCAGCGTGTGCAGGTGCGCGGGCGTGCTGGCTGCACTCGTCAGATCGGTGCTGGCACTGTGGTGCGCAGCGAATGGCGCGGCACTGCCAGCGCCCAAGGCCTGTGCCGAACCCCCGGCGCCGCCAGAGTGCAGCTGCAAGTGCGAGACCGCGGTGGGGGTCGTTGGCCGTAGCCCGCTCACCGGGAACTGGCTGGTACTGGCCGCACTGCGCAGCGTCCCTCCGCTGGCCGCCTTTTGCGCGTTGCTGCGCGTCGATGACGAGCGTTGCGGACGCCGCTTGTAGAACTCGCTGTCGTCCACCGTCCACACTGCGCCCTTCACGTTCTGCTCCACGCGCGTGAAACCTGCGCGAGTCTTTGGATTCCGCCTCTGTTTGCCACTCACATTTGTGCAACGACAGGTTGTGCCGCACTGCATTCTTCCAAGTGGCTGCGTTCCGCCTGAAGTACACGAACGTGTCCGTGAACCATTGGTAGATCTCGTTCAGCGTGAGCTGGCACTCCTTCGACTCCATGATGGCCTGCCTGCAACTGGCCATAGCAAGTGAACTGGTCCTCCAGCCCCCATGTTGCGCCCACCTGATCAGCGAGGCGTACGTGTAGGGCGGGCGCACATCGTGCGTCCGATAGAACTCTCTGTTCTTGGCGATGTCCGTGGACAGCGGCAACAGCGAGTTTCGCTCGGTGGTGATGCGTCGGTGGCGTGCAGCCGCCTCGCGTCGCTCGGTTGATCCGACCGGTGCCGTTGTGGTGGCGCTGGGCGCGTTCAAAGCTGCCAACGGGGCAGACGAGGGGGCCGGTGGCGCGGCACATGCCGCAACCCCAGAGGAGGTCGCCTGCGTCTGGGAGGAGTTCAGTTTCCCGAAATGCAAATGACTCTACCGAGGAGGAGGCCGTCGTGCCGGTCAGATGGTGAAGTTGGCCGCTGGATGGCACAACACTCCCATTCGGTGTGGCGCCAAAAGGAGGTTGCTGCTGTTGTTGAGTGGGGCTGTGGTGCGTCTGGGCGATGGCTGCGTGGAAGGGGGGCTGCTGCTGGAGCAGGGAAGACTGCTGCTGCTGGCCGCCGGATGTGGCACTGCCGATGCTGCGCTTTTGCTGCTGCGGGGAGGGCTGTTGTGGCGCAGGCAGCAGACCGGCGGGCACTGCAATGTGGCAATGGTGCGAACAGGTGCAAATTAAGCTTCGAGTCCCGACCTTGTTGTTGGGCGGCCACTGCCAGCAGGGCGGACAGGGGCGTGCCCTGTGGGACGGGGAAGAAGCCCTGGGGCTGCTGCTGCTGCTGCACTAGGTGCTGCTCCTCCTTGAGCCCGGTGCCCGTGGCCGCGGTTGCCGCCTCGCTGACCGCGAATAGTGCCGCCACGGCGGCGGCCATTGACTGGGCCGCCTGCTGCTGGCTGGTGACCAACTGAAGCTGCTGCTCCAGCATCTTTTGCGCCTCTTGCTGCGGCGGCTCTCGCTTCAGGGCAAACTGGTGTGCGGCCATTGAAGAGGCGTGGGCGGCAGACGGCTCCTTAACGTTCACTCTTTCCACTGAAGTCCTGTCAAGTGTCAACTGTGCAGCACCTCCTTGATGAAGACCCTCTCCAGCGGAAAGTGCTGTTGCTGGTGCCCGAATGCGATGTTGTGCTGCTGCTTGTGCCCATCGGCTCTCTGCTGGTGCTGTGCGGGGGTTGCGCCCAGAGCGGGCTGAGTGCTGTCCGGAGAGTGCTTCATCTGGAGGTGCGCCATCATCGCCTGGAGGCGAGTGCGTTCACGCGACAACTTGTGCTCCAGTTGTTCCACCACGTCGATCTGGGACCGGCACTGCGCCGCCGACTGGTCGTCAGCGGCATGGGCGTGGGCTAAGTGCGCCAGAAAGCCGGACAGCGAATCGCACGGCTGGAGGGGGAAGGTTGTGGCTTGCGAGGGGCGGACACCCACCTGCTCGCAGTTTGGCCACACGCACATGCCGTGCGCGAACAGCGGATGGACGGGCGAGGCGAGCGGAGTGCTGGTGCTGGCCTGCTGCTGGAGCAGGTCCAGGGGGGTCGGGGCTGGCGCCGGCAGAGTGCCGGGGCCGAGCAGTCCCAGCGAGGCCAGCTGCTGCCACACGGACAGTGAGTTGGGCGACAGCAGCGGCGTGGTTGGTGCTGCAGGGGTGGCGGCTGGCGCCATCGCAGGCACAGCGCCGAACTGCTGCGAGAGGCGCTCCTGGACCGCCAGCAGCAGCAGCTGCTGCTCCAGCTGGAAACGGAAAAAGTTCGCACTTCTTCTCCAAACCCGCGATATTTGTGGGGAAGATTTGTGCAAAGTGGGGACGGCACGTGACGCATACGGCAAAATCGTCTCAGAAAGCATATACATAGAATTCGGCCTAAAATTTCAAATTCGCTCAAAATGCCCCAGATCACTTCATTTTTGCGAATTTGCCGGAGTGCCATTTCCAGTCTGGCCCTTTTTGTGCCATTCGTGCTAAAGGACACCATTGAAGTGGGTGTGGCGTCGACGGAGTGCAGCAGAGGGGGACACACGTCGGCGGCAAAAGAGGACACCGGCGGCTGGTGGCCGGTGCCGCTGCCGCCGGCCGAGTCGAACGGGTGGTCCATGCGGGTCCTGTGGGCCAGTGCCTCAGACTAACCGAGAGATGGACGGGGAGCACGGTAAAAAGGGCGCAAAGTGGGATTGGTCTGTGCCATTCGGATTGGCCTTGTTTGCTACTGTAAGTGAGTGAGTTGTATTTTGTGCGCGCAAATTGGCGGTGAGCGATGTCTGCGCGTCGGCAACCATGCCCCGGGGACAAAAATTGCAAAGAAATAAGGAACAACAGGGAAAGTTTGAGCCCAGTTTTGTGCCGCGTCGATTGCAGAATGTTTCGAAAGGAAAACAGTAGCCAGGGAGGGACCGGATGCAGGGCCAGAGACGAAGGGCGAAAACAGCCATCGCCCAAGGGTTTGGACGGACTCCGTTCCCGTCCCGTCCTTCCCTCCGCCGCCAAATGCGTAAACAGCAATAACACGGCTCATCAGCCTAAGCTATACTGTAGGAATCGAACGCGGTGGCGAAATCGAAGGGAACGGGGAGGCAGAGAGGGGAGGGGCACTGAAGACAGGCGACAGACAGGTTGGCGAACTCAGGTAACTGAGTTGGGGCAGGGGCAGTCGTTTTCCGGTGGCACTTTTCACCGAACTGTGCCGAGTTCGCGTGTTTCTTCGCCTCCCGTTGTTGGTCTGCCGCCGGTTCAGGCCAAACCTTGTCGGCCGCCAGTCAAGAGACACAATAAACACGAAGGCGAGTGACTAAACAGAGGTCGATAGCGAGACTCGACCCGCTCTCGGCCGCCTCAATTGCGTAAACAACGCAACCCGCGGGCTGAAATCACACGCAAACAGACCAAGAAACAGGGCCAGCCACTCCTGTTAAAAGGCGGACGCATTTTCCGAAATGAAATGCCGAGTCCGTTCCACTTGGGACCAAAGGGGGTGTTTCGTTGGGGTTTATCAGACATCAGTCGCACAGCGCATATTGGGCGTCAAAAGCCGTGTTTTGCGCCGCCGAGTTAATTGGGGTCCCCCCTCCGCATTCTATTCTATTTTGTGTTGGCCCTTTCTTTGCCTGTCCCCGTCATTTTGCAATTATTCGCGAGCGCAAAAAGCCAAACATCTCGCGCACGTTTAGATTTTTGCGCTCATTTGGCATTTGGGCCTCGGAGTGTTGTGCTTTGGGCGCGAAAAGAAAAGCCAAACCCCGGCGAAGTCGAGGGACCACCAGAGAGTGAGTGTGCGATGGACTAATCCATCCGGCGGAGGAGTCATACACACATTTATGTATGTGTATCTGCGCAATCTCACTTTGTGGATTAGGCAAAGTGCGGCACGGCATTATTGTCGGCATTTGGGCGGAGACTTTGTGCCAAATCCAAATACAAACAGCGGCCAACAAATTGGACGCTCAACGATCAACACACTCGGCACTTATTGCCTTTGGCAGAGGGGCGTGTCCGGCGCCGTGACTGCTTATGCACATTTTTGTCGCGCAAAGACCCGGAACTGGCGCGTCCATCGCGCAAATGGCGCCGGCGGCCGGCAGCTGGCTCGCCAGAGTGAGTGCCGAACATCGCCGCTAGTTCCGCGTCCGAGCTTTTGTGCCCGCAGTACAAATAGCCCCCGGTGGTGTGTCTTTGCGGTGGGCGGGCAGCCGCCGCTTCATTTGCGAAAGCCGCGCAAGCAAAATGACTTCCTTGTCAACACTAACCCTAGACTGGGGGAGGGGAGTCATCCCAAGGCGGAAGTAAACTCTCCCCAACGCCCGGTTTGGCGGCTTCCGGGGTTTGAAATTTGGATGTTCGCCCACCTGAGTGCCGAGGCCGAGCAGCTGAGCGGCAAGTGTCGGCTCCAAGGCGCTAAGCAAGGCGTTGACGTTGAGCGACGGTGCGCCATTGGCCGAGGTCGGGGTGGCGGTGCCAGCGCCCAGTGTGGTCGTGGACGGCGGCGAGTCGGAGGCAGTTGTTGTGCCGCCCAGGGGGTTCGACGGCACGGCCTGACCGCCCGTCGACTGCACCATCGAGGAGTGCATCTGGCGGTGGGGGACATCGTCATTTGAGCCCATAGCGGATCGGGATTGGCGATCCCCACCATTGTGGGTTGCTGCGCCACCAGTGCCGTCGTTCTGGCGACCGACCTGAGGCGCAACAGTTGCTCGGCAGCCGAGTCTACGGGCAGCGGGGGCCGTGCCGTGGCATTGGGGCGGCACTCGGCTGCTGATGAGGTAGAGGTGACGGCCAGCGGGACGGCGGCGGGCAGGGCGCCGGACGGGCTGCTGGTGGTCGCGGCGGGGGACGCCTGCCGGCGCTAAATGCTCCGCTCTTCTGCGGCCGTGGCCCAAGACCCAGCACTCACCGGCTGCTGCTGTTTTGCGCTGCGCAACTGAAAGGCGGCGGAGGGGTGCGGGGATGGGCCGCCCGACGAGTTGTGCGGCTCGGCCGGCCGATGAATGGGCGAAAATGCTTGGCGCTGGTCCGGAATGCGCTCAGCTGCTTCTGAAATGGCAGCCCCGGGGAAGTGGGCGCAATTTGAAACGCCGAATATTTAGAGCCTCGAACTGTAACAAAACATTCGAGAAGCTTTTTAATTTCTTCGGACTCGGAAATCGGTGAATAAAGGCGAAGCAAAAAAAGAAGAATGGAGGGGCTGGGCCGCCAAGGGTCGCCGAACTGATGCGAATCAAAGCCATTTTGGGGAAACCGTTCACAAAGGCCAAATGGGTGGCGATAATCAGCAAATTGATTGCCATTTGGCGACAACAAACAAACGAACGCGGGCTGCCGGCAATCATTGGTCCATCTCATGGGTGAATAAAGTGGGCGGAGGGCCTGGGGACTCCTTGTTGACAGCTGATTGGCCGGCTGGCACGCACGCGGCAGTCGCCAAAAAATTGGTCAAAAAAGAAGGGAAAATATCAAATACCTATGTTCCTACATCGGCCAAAAAAGAAGGAAAAATCTGAAACCTTTTGGCCTTTTTTAATCGGAGCCGTTTTTTTTATTTTATCCATTTTTCCACTATGATGGACGGCAATTTGTAAACAAAAATTGGAGTGGAGGAGTCCGAGGACAGCAGGACTACACCTTTTGGCACAGCGTCATTGCTCATTGCGGTGCCGCCTTTTACGTAATTACTAATTACCTAGTGTGCACTAGATGTGCCACGCGCGCGACCGAAAAGTGCAAGGAAAACGCGGCTGCGCTGTTTGCGCTAATTTATTTGCCTCGCGGAATGGCCAGAGATTCTCTTCGGAGTTAGCGCTTTTGCGATGCGAGTCAATCTTCGGCGCCCAAGAGCAGTTGTTGTTGTTGTTGTTCGCCACATCCAAAACGACATCAGTCGCCCGCCTGAGTCGCCAGGGGCATGCAAAAACAAAAACAACGTCCGGCCTTTATGAAAATTGCTGAAAATCTAATCTTACTTTGAAAAGTGCACCCGATTGCCGCAAAATAGGGTTCACGTCATTGGGTCGGTTCCTGTTTGTCAATCGCAAGGCAGCTGATCGGCTGGCTGGACGAGGGGATTGTGAGAGCCGAGAGCGGCCAAACGAAAAGCGGTTTGGGTACTGCGTTCGCGTGATCGCGGCCCTACCAGCAAAAAACAGCGTTTCGCAATGCAGACGTTATTACTTATTAGGGAAAAAGCATATGAATGACGCAAAAAGCAGTCAATCGAATCGACGCAACATGATTGACCAAATTGATTCGCAAAACAATTCGCGACGAGCAAGGTGCGCGCGGTCAACAACAACATCACAATTCACAAAGCACAGACGAGACGACAGCAAAAACTGATTTATGGCTGGGAGTACATATGGAGAGGGACCCCCCCCCCCTTCTTGGCTGGGATGGCGCAGAATGGGAATGGGCAAAGAAAGTGTGGGCCGTCGCTCGGCTGGGGGATTCGTCGAATTCGCTTGCGATTGTGTGGAAAGGGTGGATGGTGTTTTGTTTTGTTGGTTTGTTTGGGCGTGCCCTGCTGGCCGCGAGTGGTTGTTGGCTCCGGGCCTACGCCGCAGCAGGGCACAGGCACATGTGTGTATGTCGTATGCGGGGGGCCGCTGCGTTTTTCCAGCGCGGCGCGGTCCGGCGACAACAGGGGCGGGCGGTTGGTTGTTTACCCGGGCGGCGACACAGCCACACTCGCAGAGCGTAAACACATCGCTGCCGCTGGGCCGGGCAAACCCGCCGCCGAAAGAGCGGAGCCAGCAGCGGGCTGAGGAGCACTCTGCCCCGCCGCCGAATGTAAACATCCATCGCATCCCGCGGTCGGTCTTTGCCGCCGCGGGTCCATTTTGTGCTCGCCCCCGCCCCCGGCGGCGCCCTCTGTGTTGTGCTGCTGCCTCGCATTTGCTCCGCAGCCACCGCTGCTGGATAAACAACATCGCTCCCCCCCTCTGCCCTGCCCCCATTGAATGATGCATTCATTCCCCGACGCACACACAAACAAGCCAAGCGCCGGCCAGCAGAGACAACGAGACACGAAACATTTCGGCGCGAACGTAGAAATTAAATACATATCTCTAAAACCAAGGAAATGCGCTTTTTGCATTTGGAAATAGGAAATATGTACCTATACATATTTTACATGGGTTGGACATTAATTTATGATTATGACCATACCTAGTTAAATATTTAAATTTAAACAGATACGAAAATCGATTAAATTTAAATACGTAAACCTATGAATGTAATTTGGTCAGGTACAGGCTTTTCAAGAGTTAGCCAACAATGAATCGCCATGAAATTTCACCGCGCGCCGACTTTTCCGCGACGAGGTGTCCCGTTCTCTCGCCGGAGGCAGAGGAACTCCAATTCTCCTTTCCCTTGCTCGCGTCTCTCCTTCTGAGAGACTGCTGTTGTTTGCGTCCCTCGCTGCGCCGCTCTCAGAGTGTAGCCACAGCACTCGCAGTCATCCACCAATTCACCACTCTCTCTGCCCCGCCATCCATCCATCTCGCTTTGCTGTGTTTCGATTTGCCCTCCGCCTGCCAAACAAACAACCAAAACAAAACGGACACAGAAAGGGGCAAATGAGCAGTGAAAATTGGAAACGAAGCGGAGACAAACAAGGGACGAGGAGCAAGGCGAGGGATCTCTGCGCCCAATTTGGTGCTGGGATGTTGCCTTTTGGCGACGATTCAACGCACGCCTTGTTCAGACTGAACAAAATCAAGATGAAATCAGAAGAAGGACTAAAGCCTGAATGATTGGCGGACTACGTACTGAACTACTGAATTGTGTACATAAGTCTGCCTTTTTAGCGGTTAGGCTTCGTATGTAACTAAAATATAAAATCGATGCAATCGGCTCCGGTTGTTCCCCTCTACATATGTAAAAGCCACTGGACTGACTCTTCGGCTGTTGTGCTGGGCCATTGTGCACTGCAAATAAACACCAGCCACCGCCGCAATTGGCAACTTTGTGCGCCCATCCAAACAAACCGAAGGGCAAACTCTGGAAGGAGCTGAAACGGCACAGCAAAATACAAAATAGGCAACTGCGGCTCAGGAAATGGGACGAAAAGTCTGAATCGAAAATTGGCGGAACTCGGAAAAAAGGGAAAGGATAATGCTTATTCTACTCTTCCGCCCCTTCGGGATGGGCGCGGGACAAAAAAATGAAAAGAGTTAACAAACAAATAACAAACGCGAGACTGAATTACATTAGCACTTGGCATTTTGCATTTGATGGTGGCGCACTCCTGCACCCTCTCTCTATGCGGCGTCACGCCAAGTTTTAACCAAATTCTGGCCTGCGAAGGGAACGTCCAAGTCCGGCTCTGGGCATTCCGGGGAGGCAAATCGGCACTCACATTTGCAATCGGTTCTATTCTTTTCGAGGGCAAGTACGAAACAAAAATGAGCAGATTGTCTGGAACAAGTGACGTATGCAGCCGAGTGCTGTGCCATCCGCCAACAAAATCCTAATTGAGCAACAACGGGGACATTAGTCGGAGCAGTGGCTGGCGCCCTTCAAAAGTCATCGCCGGCCACCACTGGCGGCTCTGAGTCCGCAGCACTGTTCCTGGCCGCCTCGCGGGCAGCCAGCTCGCCCTTGATCAGGGCGAACAAGTCCACGTCCTGCTGCCACGTGCCCAGCTCCTTCTCCCGATTCATGGAGCGCTTTGCCCACCAGTAGGGCACGAAGCTGTACTGCTTGTCCTCGATGTACATGCGCAACTCCCGCTGCTCCGCCTGGTCGCGCATCTCCTCCTCCCGGTACCAGTCCCGCAGCCGGCGGAATCCCTCGTCCGGCCAGCAGCGGTAGTAGGCGCACGCGGCACACGTGATGCCGGTGAACCCAACACTGAATGCCAGAAGGTTCGGTGCTCTTCATTATCCGAGTCCCGCCCCAACTTGTATGCTTCCCACTCACTTGGGGATCAGGGTAGACAGAAAGGCGGCACGCAGTGCGATCGGGCCGTAGCCCTTGAGGGTGGCCTTAGTGGCGAAGAGCGCCACTAGAGCTAACAATGAGCAAACAGGACTTCGAAAAAGTGCAAATAGCAGGGTGGCATGAGACCGAAGCCGAGACCTGGGACGCACCGCACCGTCCACCTTTGAGTGAAGTGGGACGGTTTTTGTTAAGCGGTTTCGGTTTCGTGCCACCCCACAAAAACTCCGCTTGCCCGATGCGACGGGGAAGTACAGCGGCGAGTAGTGGTCTCGGTATGCGGTCACCACAAACATAGAACCCCTGCGAATGTGTTTTATTGCTTCGTGAATGCTATTAAAAGTGTTGTACTCACATAATGAAGGAGATTGCGGCGGAAAGGTACATCGCCGGCAACCAGCCTCCGCGAAAAAAGCGTATCAGCTTTAAAGAAATGTGTGCAAAAAGTATTTTTGTGATGCGAAATTCACAAGTCCAAACCATGTAGTCTGTTTTTCGTTGCTGAATTGGGAAATATCGTAGATTCATTAGAAGCAATTATCGCACCAGATGATAGCCGGGTCCCTGGAAGCGCTTTCCCTCCGCATAGAGGTCAAAGCGTCTGCTGGCCTCATACTGGGTGAGCATCCCGCCGAGGAAAAAGCCCATCCAGAATGTGAAAGTGGCACTCAACTTCAGCACGTCCCATTCAAATGAGTAGTCACGCCGATAGATGTCCTGCAAAGTACGCGGGTGATCCGCCAGCTGTTTCGGGACGCTGACCAGAACGCGTTCCCACTTCGGCCCCATTCGGTGGAGTCGTCGGACCATTGGTTCGGGCAAGGCGGCCTCCAGCTGGGCACGCGCGCGAGGAATCAGCTGGCGGTACATGTCGAAGTACTGTCTGTTCATCTCCTGCAAAGACGGGACATTTCTAGTCATTCGAGTCAGGAAGGATCACGAGACCTTGTACTTGGACCAAAAGATCTCTATCAACGACAGGGGAGTCTCCACTCCCTTTTCCTTCAGCTCTTGAGAAAGTTTCTGCAAAGGGATTTAGCGTTGTTTAAGATTGACGATCACCTCGTGGTACGCGGCGAAATTAGCGAATTTCTCCTTCAGCCGCAAAAGAGGCCACGGCAATGAAGTGGACGGCAGTTCTGTCCGGCAGCTGCCATTTTTCTGCGATTCCTCCTCCTCTTTTGACATCAAAAACGCAAAAGCGGAATTAAATCTAGCGATTGTAAAGGATAAAAATTGCGTAAAACAAATAAGAGATCAATTTCGAATTTTCAAATTTACAAAGTCAAACAGCAAAACTCGAATAAATGAATCTCCTATTGGCCACTGCGACTCAAATAAGGATCTCGAAATCGCGCAGTTCTTCCTCGGAGGGCAGACACGACTCCACTCGTTCGCGGGGCACCAGGTCGGGACTGATAAAGGGAAGGCCCGCATTCTCACGGCGGACGATCTCGAAGTGCGCTTCACGCAGAGCCCACTCACGTGCGTCGGGCCTCAATTTTTTAAGGATAAAACATCAAACACGAAAACAATAAATTCTTAATCAATTTCCGGATAGATTATCATTATTTCATCAATCTTGACTGTAAAAAGATATATTAGTTGCAACAAATTATGGCAGCTGTTTGGTTTGAAAACAGTGTTCAAAGTGATCCGACTCTGATCTCACCAATCGGAGCGCAGGTACAGGACCATGAACGTGAACCAGACGCCCATGCCGGTGAAAAATATCGGCATCACCATGTGGAAGCGCAGCCAATCCTGGTACTCGTCGTTTGGATACTGGTTGAACCAGAGCCATTGGCGTCGCTAAAAAAGTTTTAAACATGTGAAAATTTTCGAATGGCTAAACCATTTTTTGGCCTTGATCGACGGCAAGTGGTCGACGCCAACCATCTTGGAAGAGCCTAGCAACGAATGAATTTTGGAAGAAAAGGTATGAGCGTGTATGTACCAATCTAGTCGTCCTTTGTTCAGTTTTGGCCATGGATTATCATAGGCGAAGGAGTCCGAACCAGGTCTAAAAATAACCTCAAAGTCTACTACAAATGTCTGGAGGATTGTGATTGTTCTGTCGAATTTTCAATTTCAACACGTTCATCTCATACCTGTACATATCTGGCTGCCTCTGAATATCAGGATCATCGTGTTCCTCATGTCCATGCCCATGTCCGGATGCAAAGCGACGCGCGAAAGCTTGCGCGCTGTGCTTATCGGCCAATGCAATACGCTTTAATAACATTCTCGCTCTTGGGGTAAAAAAACTAAATATGAGTTGTATTTGACAACTGGTACTTAATCTTTTCGCTTTCGAACGCGTAAAGGCACTTGGGTTCAATTCCTATTTCCTACTTCCTGGGTACATTACTATTTAGTAGTTTAGTACACAGGTACACTGCACTGGGTACACAACACTAGACACGTAGACAACTACATTCTACATACTGCTTACTGCACACTAGGTATATATTAAACGACTAAACATATTTATTCATTTGGCAAAATGTTTTAGGAAATTATTAAATATAATACTAATACCTGTTTTAGCATTTTTTGCAGTCCAATCCCGTCTCAACTCTCTCATAAAATATAAAAGTAATCAAGTAATCATAATCAATATTTAATATCAATAGGATAGGTACTAACTACTATGTGGAGAGGCGTATAGGAAGGAGTAAGAAGGTAAGAACAAAAGAAGTGGTGAGCAAAGGGAGTGAATTTAGGGAAAAGGCGGAAAATGGTTCGAGTTCAAAGTCGTCCTATCTTCTTTCTTTTTTAAAATATACGTCACACCTGCACACATACAGGTACAGGCCAGGCGTAGGCCGTTTTCTGTAGGCTGACACCCTTTTCACACATTTATTTATTAAATAGCAATTTAAATTGCATGATTCAGTGATGATCTACATAATACCTACATATGTATGCATTCTTTAATCCAATTTACTTTTAGTAGACTTAAATAATATGCGACTAGTCACATTATTTGCACGACGGATAGGCAGCAGTAATGCTTCTGGATTTCACCGAAATGACAAGCTGATCAGCTGCAGATCATTCAGCCAAAGTTCACCTCGTTTGGCTGGTCTGACTGTGCGAGATGCACTCAACCAAGCAATGGACGAGGAAATGGCCAGGGAAGATCGAGTGTTCTTGTTGGGTGAGGAAGTTGCCCAGTATGACGGAGCGTATAAGGTTTGGAATGGGAGTTTTGAACTGTGAAAATAGAAAAGGTCTTGTTCTGACCCAAGTCCGTAAACCCTTTCTTTGAGTGTTTTTTAATTCTAAAATGTAAAAGGCATAAAACACATATTTTTAGTAATATAAATTTCTTACTTTAGGTGAGCAAAGGATTGTGGAAGAAATATGGAGATCAGCGCGTGGTGGACACGCCAATCACTGAAATGGGTTTGTATATTAGTGGATTATCGGATTTTTGGAACAATGTATTTTTTGTACATTAAAAATAGAAAACATCCAAATACAATAAGCCTATCATATTTACGGTCGAAATTTATTTTTTTGTCTGAAAACGGGGTGTGTTCTTTTTCATTTTCTGCCGAAAAATGTTTTTGATACACATAATTTTAAACTTTTAGAGTATTCGGCACCTAACAATTTGATGGGCATTGATCTAAAACGTAATATTATAGGCTTCGCTGGCCTGGCTGTTGGTGCCGCATTTCACGGCCTGCGTCCAATCTGCGAATTCATGACATTCAACTTTGCCATGCAAGCCATTGATCAGATCATCAACAGTGCGGGAAAGACATTCTATATGTCCGCAGGAAGGGTATCCATCCAGATCGGGACTCTCACGTATTTTAAAACATCGCCTTTTGAGATGCCGGTTCCAATTGTTTTTCGTGGTCCCAACGGCGTAGCAGCCGGAGTGGCAGCTCAACGTAAGCTCATAGAAACAATTTACCAGTGAATTAAGCCACAAATCAAAAATGTCTAGACAGCCAAGATTACGCTGCCTGGTACGCACATTGCCCGGGACTCAAGGTGATCTCGCCCTACAACTCGGAGGACGCCAAAGGTTTGCAATTTAAGCCAAACCTCTCCAAGTGATGACTGTCTTTAAGGACTTTTGAAAGCAGCTATTCGGGACGACAACCCAGGTCTCTTTTATTCCAAAAACAGCAATCAATTAGATTGTGCTTCGCTCAGTGATCTTCCTCGAGAATGAATTGCTCTACGGCGTCTCGTTCCCGGTGGCCGACGAGGTGCTCAGCCCCGACTTTGTGCTGCCGATCGGCAAGGCCAAAATAGAAGTGCCGGGCAGCCATATCACACTGGTCAGCCATTCCATGGGCGTTCGGAACTGTCTCGAGGCAGCGGAGCAGCTCAAGTCAGTCGGCGTTGAGGCTGAGGTAGGAAGGGCGTCAGCGGAACAATTTAGGATTACTGGACTCCTCGAATGTTCGCTCAAACACACCATTATAGGGAATTTTGGCGCAGAAAACGATAAATCTGTAAAAAACTGATCGGCAGCGCGTTTTATAGCTCATTAGAATCTCGGATTGTTTTCATCCGAAAATTCGAGGAGTCCATTAACTTAATTTATACCGCCTTAGCTTCCAAAAACCCAAAAATCTAATTTGTTCGTCGCCCCAGGTGATCAATCTGCGCACCTTGCGGCCCCTCGACTTCGAGACGATCCGACAATCGGTCGAAAAGACAAACCACTTGGTCACTTACGAAACCGGCTGGCCATTCTGTGGAATTGGGGCGGAAATTTCTGCACAAATCGCAGAATCTGACGCATTTGACTTTCTCGATGCACCCGTTTTCAGGGTCACAGGTAGTCTGAATTATTTTTTTGAGGTGCCGAGCAACCGGTGTTTAGTCATTTTATATGGGTTTTTTAATTCAAAATTTTGCGCAGGCGTTGACGTGCCGATGCCTTATGCAGCTACGTTGGAGGCGGCGGCACTGCCGTCAACGGCGGACTTGGTCAAGACGGTGAAGAAGAGTCTAAACATCGCGTGAACGGAAACAGGGCCATCCACCTCCACCCGCGACCCTTTGAACTGTTTTCCCAATAGACTCTCCAAGTAGGAATCATTTGTGTCCACATTTGTCCTCTACGCACAGAACACCGATAGCAAATAATTTAAATTTCTGGTTGTCAGCTACTAATTGAGCGTTGGATAAAATGCAAATGCACAAATAAAACTTTATTCAAAAGTATTCTACTCCCATTTTTGTTCATCAGCCAATTACGCCCAAATATCTCTCCAATTAAGCGAAACTGCCATCGATTCATTGAGTGGTGGGACGAATAAAGAAGTAGCTACCATTGAAGAGAGCAGAGGCCAACAATACAAAGAGGGAAAGCGAAGGGAAAACTCTGCAATCATAGAACCGGGATTTCTGCCTCAAACAACACAAATCCCGATTGCGCTGACCCGAGAGATGCAATAGAAAACAATGATCTGATAAAGGCGGCGAAGATCTGTGTGAACAAATGGTCGAGAATACACGGAATTTGCTACTGGGATCGGGAAAACCCTCCAACAGTTGAAGGAAGACCAATCAGGTGCCCACCGCGTTTGTCCGATGCGTGTTCCCATTCTGCTCTGATTCCCCGTTTTCCGAACCAAGCAGCGGGGCAACAACCAATTCTGCGGGAGATGGGCGCAATTCGAAGGATTCCGCCCGCCCGTCTCCCAGAGTGACTGTTCCTCCTCGTCTATTCCGCCGCTGAAAGTACGTAAAACGAATCTTTCCTGATAATTTCAAACAGAAACAAAATTCACATCTGAAGTGTTGTCTTCTGCTGTGCCATCCTCTGTGCTCTTGGGCATCTTCTTCCTGCGGACCCGCTGCAACATCGCGCGCAGAATGCTTCCCGGCATCACTTGGTGCTCCAATATTAGGTCATTCACCGCTCTGCGCACTTCGTTCTTTATCTGTTCCGGCGAATGCTCGTCACAGAAATTCAGTGGAGCGCCCTTTAAAAAAAATCGACCGTCCAAAACAGCCAACGACCAACCAGGTGCGTGATCATTTTGACTGGGAAGCCGCCATAAATGGGACAGAGTGGCAATCGTGTGCGTTCGTACAGCGGCCTGAACAAGCGTCGTCCCCAGCGCGGTGTGCGAAATGCATCGCGTGAATTCTCCGTGAACATTGGAAAAACGGGCTGAAAAAAGCAGCATTTCGAATTGCAAATTTCCTCCAGAGTTCAAAGTCCCAAAATTTGATTGCCATTTCGGAGATTTTTGCTCGTTATTAGCCTTGGACCAACCACGCCGGCGCCCTTGACCACTTTGGCGAAGCCGAGTCGCTTCCCCCACATGATCTCGTACGTGACCGGATTGGAGAACAGCGCCTCGCGAACCCCGCCCGGTGCAATGATCAACAGGTTGCCTTCCCTCAGATTGGCGATGCAATCTTCGACGGTCCCGGGCGTCACACAGAACACTTTGCACATCTTTCCCCAACCTGAAAAAGTTTGCTTTTAAACTTTAAAAGCGGAAAAGACGATGACCAGGGATTTTGAAGACAAATTTGTCGGCCACCACGTGGATTGTGCGCTTTTTGTAAATGATTGCTTTGGCGATCTGCAAGAAATGCGAGTCTTCAGCTTGTAGTTTGACTCTTTTACCACGTAGTAGAGGTCCAAAGGCAAAGTTCCATGGTAAGCAATGATCAGACCAGGTCCCTGCTCCGGCAGATGTTCCAGCCCATTCAACTCGTAGCCTAAAACAGAATTACCTAATCTCCAACTGACAACCAAAACAGAACAATGAGGAGTTTATTCATTTCATGTTTATTATAGGTTCGCTATCAATTATAATTGACAAACCGTGCCAAAGCATTCCGACGCCGTCCCAAAATCCAGCTATGCTTGTCCTTGCGCCGTCCCACAAACTGGACGCGTACTTCAGTGTGATAAATAGAATCAATCAATTTCAGATCAAAAATGAATATTGAATACCGCTTCCCGAATTTGGTTCCTGAGTCCATATATGTGAAGGAATATGACGCACCCATAGATGAAAAAGAGTAAGAAAATGGGAAGCACGAACGCGATGAAAATAGGCAGAAACAGCCAAAGAAGGTACTGAAATGGGTTCATTGAGAAACAATTAGTTGACGTGTGGAAAACGCCAAACAAACGGGCAAACCTCAATGTAGTCCAAATCCCAGTACTCGATGGTGGCGTTTACCCACTGCACAAACGAGTCTACGAGAACAAAAACAGTTGTGAAATTATATATCATATTTACCCTGCCGAGATTCTGTCGATTATACCATTTTCAAAGCCCAAAAATATCGAAATAATTTTGCCTCTTACTTTCAAGTTGGACATCTTTATTTCATAATTACTCCAAAAAATATTCCCATGCATCAGCGGCACCAGATAAATAAATTAGAAATCTAATCCTTTTCTCGTTCAAATTCAAAGATCAGTTTTTATTGGTTCCAATATGTTTATAAATTATAATCTGTTTTGCCTTTAAAATCTATTTTAAAATTTAAGCTAAATTGCGGAAAAAGCCAACGAACCGATGTGTGGCTGGAGCCAATCGGGCAGCCAGCTCATTGTGTCGGGTCCGCTGCTGATGGTGTCGATGAAATGGCGAATGACGGCCGACCACATTCACCGGAGGCCAAGGCGAGGGCCTCGTGCTCCTCTTTCTCCTTTATCTTTATCTTCTTCACTCGTCTTTTTGAATCGATTGATTGGGAGATGCCTCGCCCTGGCTCCGCCCTTCCACGTGTACCACGTGTACGGCTGTTCCCCTTATTTTCGTATTTTGTTCCTCCAATCGCTTAAATCACTGTGCACGTTGAAAGAAGGAATTGTTCTAGCATCTAATTCTAGTATTATTAACTAAGCGTTGTTATTTTAAATCAAGTTAATAAAAAATAATAATAATAATAGCAGGATTGATCTTCCTCCCCACTTCCTGTTAATCTTTTGTTCCAACACCAACATCGACACTCTGTAAATACCTAGTGAAGATCGGAAGTTGAAAAAATCATTTTGTTGCCAAAAATATAGATTGTGAAATCAAGTTTTGAAATGAAATCTCGATATCTTACATAACTCTAGGTTCTAGATCTTAATTTTTAGTATTTCGATGAGAAAAAGTGCAACAATCTAAGCAATGTTAAATGGAAATTATCGGCCTTCCGCGCGGCCTCTTCGCTCTTCTCCGCTCCGTCGGTTCCTCTTCTAGTTCCTTTGGCGTCCACTCGTAAAGCAAATAACGTTCGCCGTCCTCCAATTCCAACTCCAATCGCTGGGTGCTAAACACAGTTTCCGGTCCCATTCGCTGCGCGTGTATTCCCAGAAAACCGCCGCGACGTGGCCCTGACACCGCCAGGTGTAACTAAAAATGGGAATGCGCAAGGTCGGAACGAGCTCGGTATTGGCTGAATACTACCTTCGATTCCCTATCGCCTACAAAGTTGCGCCTTCTGTCTCCAAGGTCCACGCGGCCAATCACAATAGGCTCGCCCAAAAATAGTCTAGCTTCTTTGTGCTTCTCCAAAATGTCCTGCGTATAATTTCGACATTTTTCTGATTCCCTCTTTATTGCCTGACCAGAGCCTCTTTGTAGTGTGCCAACTCGGTGACGTCTCTTTGCAGTTTCCGATGCAGCCAATAAATGGCACTTGATCCGATGACGAATGTGGCTGCACAAGCTTTGACGAGAACCTCGGTACTGACCATTCCGCATTTAAACGGCTAAATTTGTGAGACAGGGCAGTATTCAAAAAAATCGGCTTTTTTAGTTTAAACCATTCTGGAAAAAAATTGTTGCTCAAGTAAAGTTGATCGTCCAATCAAAACAAATAAACAAAGAAAAGGATGTGAGGTTCGTCGTCCACGTTCGAATTAGGTATGCCGTTCATTGGACTCATTTGTCTTCCACCAATGTGGTCTCGTGCAAGGATTGTCGGGACGAGCCACCGCACTCCTCTGGCGATTCCACCAGAGAGATGGTCACAGCCGACAGAAAGGCAGGCACCGAGTGGTAGCGCATCTGTAGGAGACATTTTTGCATCGGACGGAATGTCCCAACCCGTTTCAAACTGACCAGGTAGTTCTCCAGCACCTCCTTCCATCGTCTGGCGCTATCACTGTCCAGCAAGTCCACTGCTGGCGGTTGCACATCGTGTTTCTGAACAACGAAAATTACTTATAGCACTTCGGTCTGCTCGAGACCTGAAAAAGGAAGACGCAATCCCTGGAGTTCACGTTCTCCACCTCGCAGAAGCCGTCCTCCCCCAAACGGATGTCATAGCCGCACAGCAGGGACACACACTCCTGGTATTGGCGCTGGAATTCGGCGCTAGCTGAGAAGTTCGATCTTATTAATGGATTGGGGTTCTGGTACTGCTGACTGCGCTCATTCTGCTCCAAACGCGACTTCAGAGCGGCCAATTGGACGCGCAATTCATGAAACTTCTGCGAATCTTCTCCCTCGTCTGCTTCTTCCTCCGCCAAAACTGTCGGTTCATCGCAGCCAGTCTCGTCCTTAAAAGGCCGTGAAGCTGTTAATGGGCAGGGCATAATTGCAAAAAGAGATAGGCGCTACACTAATTCGATCATTTTAAAGCGAATCTGTGCACCATTCTCTTGCGCTTCAACGGATTCTGCTGTTTGGCAGCACTCGTTGCGGAAGCTGCCGCCCGTCTGACCATCAGTTCGTCGTGGGCCTCATCCAACGGATTACACTCTTCGAAGCGCAGAATGCGCGTTGTGTCCGAAGCGTGAATGGGCTCCTGGTTTTGGGAATCCACTTGTCGCTTTTGTGTTTGACCCACGTATTTGTTGAGTTTGGCGCGCAGATCGGCCACCTCCCTTTCGTACTTCTGCTTGAACAGCTGCGCAATTCGTCGCGACTCGGCGGTGGTCAGTGACTCGCGCTGTGCCTCCAGTTGGCCGATTTGGGCCGCCAACTCTTGGTTCCTGGCCAAACTCTGCATTCACACAACATTTCGTGCCCCCGCCCCCACTTCTCTTTGTGCACCACCGCATTGCGGACCAATTCCTCCAGTGAATTGCGCGAAATTGAGCCGCCCCCAAAGACGGTCTTCAGGTGCTCGTGGTCTCGCTGTAAGAGCAATAGACGCAATTGTTTGCTTTTAATTGCTCACGATGAGTTGCTCGTTTTGTCGACGTAGAATGTCCATTTGTAGGTGCAGATCTGCCTTCTGTTCCTCTAATAATTCCACGTTTCTCGCACGCTCGCTAAATTTTCAATTCATAAACTAAAAATGGGCCGATTCGACTTGGCACCCCAAAATGATGAGTTGATCGTGCTGGTTCGCGTTCTCGATCTCCAGGCGTTCAATCGCCTGTTCGCAGTCCAGCAGACGCAGTTCAACCGCGGACATTCCCCCACTCGATGCCGGCTCTGCACTGCTGACGAACTGCTCTTCCTCGCAGGGCTGGAGTGACTCCTCCAAAACGTTTTCCGTTTGCGTGAGAACGCCTGCAACGTGGATTGCGAATTCGAAAATCTCTTCAAAAATCTAGACAATTCATATAGAGAACAAACTATGGTATTTTGGCCGCGGTTGAGACGCACTGATGCCTTCCACATCTTCAATGTTTAAAGGATAAGCCATTATCGAACCGTTTGCCAACTCCGCCGCATTTTCTGGAAAGGTCACTCTTCAGTTGTTCAGCAAATTCAAACAAAGAAAAATAAACCGTGCACGATCACATCTGGTGAGACATCCCGATAGGCGAAATAAACCTGAATTGCCGTATTTCGCATAATTTCGTTTCCGGGAACACTAATTACTTTGTAACGGTTTGGCTCTGTCCATCCGCCACACTCCTCCAACAAATCCTTCATCGCCGTCAATTGGCGCCCTGCAAACTGCACCCAAGTCTTGTACTTGACTAGAGCAGTTCGATAGTCATCTATCAAAAGTTTGTCATCCCCTGTCTGGAATAAGTATGATTAGATTTTGGTTTCTGTGGGTTCAGGTTCAATCGCCGACCTTTATGCCCCTGCCTTCAATCTCTTTTGTGCTATGTCCTAGACTGCTGCGTCGTCTTGCGCGATCAGCTTCTGCCTTCGTCTGGGCAATTTCTCGCTGTGCTTCTTGCACTCGTTCATTGGCCGAGGCTTCTGCACGTTTCAGCCGTTCAACTTCTTCATTGCGTGACTCCAGTTGACGACGCAGCTGAGCAACAGTTTCATTTGCCTCAATTAATTTCACGCTCAAATGCGGGTCATCTGAATTCAAAGTTAAATTAAAGTCTTATTTAATATAGACATTTGCGTTCGGAGTTTTTTGTGCCGAGAATGTTGCTGTGTCTTCTCATCTCATTTCCAGCCTCATTCTTACTCTCGCGTTCGTGCTGATGTAAATGAGGTATGAATCGGCCGAAATCACGCTGGAAACGTCGATCTACTTTCTGCGCAAATACACGCGAAATATCCGGGTCTTCGTTGTCAAAGGACATTGATCAATAATCGATCGGTATTCGCTATGACTGTGATTACGATTAACGATTTACAAGTTTGAACTTTGTTCAAAATGTTCACATCGGATTAATTCTGGTATCATTTGACTCAGCTCGCCGAGACGCGTTGAATGAGCTATAATTTGTTTTTTTAGAAACCCCAAAAAGGGTCCCTTCCCCCTATGTTTTGCCAAATTTGACATGTCATAAAACTCAACCTCATAAGTCATAACTTTGTCCGGGTCCACCCCAACTCGACCAGACCCAACTCGACCATACACAATAATGTGCCCGCAAGGCATGAATTGAAGAAGGGGGACAGTATGGTCGAGTTGGGTTGACCCCCTTTGTCCAAAAACCCAATCCAATTTTTATTGTCTAAAACGGTCCTAACTATTGCCTAAAAGAATGCTCCAATTTTTCATTGCCTAATTAAAAATCGAAAAATGGCGGATTTTTAGCCTAAGCCTAACAAGCCTATAGGCCTAAACTTGTAAACTTACTTCTGTCCGCAGTGTAGCCAATCGTGGCATTTTAGCCCAAGCCTATGCAAGCTTAAGCTTTGAAGCCTAAACCTACTAAGCCTAGGGTTTAAGCCTTTAAGCCTATTACTAAGCCTAAATTGTGGCCAAGTCACAAATGTTATTTTTGTTCGGCGCCCCAATAGTCTAGGCTCCAAATGCCGGATCCGCATACAAGGCCATAACTGATAAGTGATAAGTTTCGCCGCTTCACGTATTAACACAACTCGACTCACTTTTTAAGTTTATAGTAGATGGTTTGCCTTGCTTCATTAGGTTTATTTCGTAAAAATTGAATGGATTGAGATTTTGAAAATCAACTCAAAAATGGTTTCGGTGGATGGGTACGTGGAATTGCGCATAAGAGTATACACAGTGAATTGAGCACATTCAACAAAATAGGGAGGGAGAAAGATTCTGTTTTGGATAGAGTGGGGGAATGGCAACTCGATGGATGGGTGATGTTTTAAGGTAAGAAATGTGAACAATCACAGTGTTGTGACCAACAGTAAATCGTCTTCTTGTGGCTCTCCGCCACCTCCATTATTGCCTCGTTGCTGTCGCCTCACATGCTCGACTGATGGTGATGCGTCTTCCTCAGCGCCCTCTTCATCGTCCTCGTCCATGTTGACTGGCCTCAGCAGCGAGTGCTTAAATGTGATGAATCAAGAAATCCTGCAATGTTGTATACAATCCATACTTGAGAATACGTGTTGATGTCCTTGATCTCGTCCGGCCCCAGTCCGCCCATGTGCTCCAGATAGGAGTAGGCAGCTGTGTCCATTTGGCGCTCGTCAAGCTCATAAGCTTCCGCTATTTCTCTGCGGGCCACCTCAACCACCCGCGGATCGTGGTACGGGCCCAGCTGGAGTGCCTCGCCCACCAATCTTAATCCAACTCGACAAGTGAACAATCGACCACTGATTAAAGTGAATCTTTTTTTCACCTGTCCGTCAATGCATGTCCAGCCGCGTCGTAGTGCTGTTGACTATTTTGTGGATAGGCGGGAAGCATGCGTCTTCTCTGTTCGCCCCCTTCCTGCGGCAAGTACACACCGCGATAATAAGAGGAGCTGCCTGTATCGATTGGCCGCACAACTGTGCGCGTTGACTGGGCGTAAGGCAAGCGGAGCGGACCAGTTGGGTCCGGTCTGGAAGGACAAAATGCTTAAAATCTCAAACGGTTTAAACTTTAAATGTTCCGTGTGTACCCCCAGACATCCCCCCTCTTTCTCTCTCTCCTCTGCTCACCTGTATGTGTCCTCTTCGTAGGCATCATCGTAATCCGAGAGTAGTCCCGTCATCGCGTTGAATTCTGGCCCTCGTGTTGCCGCAATCACTGCCAGCGGCCGACGCGCGGCCGGACCATCCGCTCGGATTGCTGTGCTGCTTGCTGGCGGCGGTGACGCGTCCAAGCCAGCCTCCAACTTTTCCGCCACGTCCAGGCGCCTCCTGCGTTCCAGCCAGTCCTCCTCGTCGGAGTCGGTGGGCATGTTGCGGTTCACGAAGATGAACTGTTGCCGTTGTCCGGCGGGCGCCGCCAGTGGCTGTCCAGCGAAATGTCCAGCATAGGCCTGCGGTCCGCCAGGGACTCCGTTTGGACCGCCGCCATCGCTGCTGCCCCGAAATCCATTGTTCACAGCCGCGGCGCCGCCTACGCCCGAAGAGCTGCCCCAACCGCCCAGCGAAGAGTCGTTGGAATCGTTCAGCGGCCGCTGTGAGTCAGTGCGGCCTCGTCGTGCACCGTAGATGGCCGCCAGATTGGGCAGTCGACGCCGTCCGCTATGCGCAGAGCCATTTGCGGCAGCCAACGCCTTTTGGCGATTGTCGTGTTCTGGCGGCATGGCCGGACTGTGACGAGTGTATTCAAAAATGTCAACGAACTTTCCCCTCACCGCCCAATCAGCGCGATCGGGATTTCGTCGGGGCTGTATTGGGGCTGCTGCTGTGCCTTGTGAGACAGCGGCAAATTCACGCTTCTAAAACCAAAGGAGGTGGTGCTTGTTTCCAGCACGGCACTACTTGTTGGTGGGCATGCCCCGATGCAGCAGCAGCGGGGGAGGCACACCGTGGTGGTACTCGACAGACATCAGGTCTGCGGCTGCAATCGAGTGTGTGGGCGACAGGCCCTCCTCTGCAACGGAACGAAAGTTCGTTTGTTGTCCCTCGAGAGTCTCCCAATGTCTTTGGCCTAGCCCCTGAGTGCCAAAGTCCTTTATGGCGAGGGAAGGGCAAACGGTGCTTTTTGGTCCCCCGAAAATTTAGCGTGGGCCGACAGAGTGTACAAATTCATTTCGCGGAATGTGGCATTTGTCGGCTGTCGCTTTTTGCTTGCGTGGCCCGTCCATTTGGGCAAATGAGCGCGGAGGAAGTTGGCTAGAAACTTGGCCCAAACCAAACAATTCCAGCGCCGAATTTGCTTCCGCCCCAGAGGGCTGACAAGGAAAGGGATGTGCCTTTTGCGCCCAGAGCCAAATTGCGCTGATAGGCAATTGGCAAGTGTCTGGCCGACACAAAAAACGCGCCAAGCTACGCTAGAGAAAGGGAAGGGGAACAATCACGTAAAATCTGGTCCGAAAAATAGTGCCGTTTTTAATATTAATTTGGTGGATAAAGAGGGCTATTTGGAAAAGGATAATAGAAGTTCGCCAATAATTGCCCTTCACCTTCGGCACACGCGCCATCGGGCGAGAGAAAGTGTTTTTCCATTCTGCGTCCATTTGGCCGATTCCCATCTTATCCTGGGGCCATCTCTCAGTCCCCTCTCGAATCCTGAAGTGGCCCGACTAACGATGTGTGTGCGAAATGAAAACAATTTGAGGCGCTTGGGGAGGGGAACTGGCTGGCGAAGGGCCGAGCGGCGACGGGAGGCCCAAAAATTTTATGCAAAGTGGAAGCGGCGAAATTCAATCCCACATTGTCCGAGGGCAAATTTGGCACATGCGCTGCTGCCTTTTTGTTTGTAAAAGGGGAACAAAGGGCCGGAATCCGAGTCCAAAATCTACTTTCGGAAATTGACTCAAAATGCGGCGCCTTTAAAGATTCATTAATTTTTTGCCAAAAGGCCCTTACTCTTCAGCGGGAGCAGTTTTCGGTCGCTGTCGCCGCTGAGCTCAGCCGCCGCCGACTTTGTCGCATTGTTGTTCAGCAGAGGGCCGCCCTGGGCGCCGGGGGGACCGCCCAGGGCGTTCACGATGTTGTTGAACAGGGTGTGGGTGCGCTGCAAAAGGGGCCCCCTTCCGGCCGGTGCCCGGGCCTATTACCCTGTGCTGCGGCTCCTCCACCTCGTGCACAAAGTCCGGGTCCAGGTTGCCGCTGATGGCCCGCTTCAGCTCCGGCCCGATCTCGTGCAGAGTGCGCAGTCCCGCCTGCAGCGCCATTGCTTGCGTGTTCGGCGCCGCCATCCCCTTGGCCTCCAACTCCTTGCGCTTTTTGAAGCGCCGGAAATAGTCCTGGATCAGGAAAGTCGTTTGATCATATTGAGACTGATTGTATTTTTAACCAGCACCTTTAATTGTCAATTTTTTGTTAAAGGGAGTCAGTCATTTATTTTAGTTGTTTTGGCGAATGCCTATCCCTGGTGCCCCCAATCAAACTACGATTTTAAACAATCAAATCAACATTCTGCGTGTCGACTCCCTTTAACAAATTCGCCGCCTTTTTAATTTCGTGGTGAATTTTTCTTTCTGTGAACATTGACCTGGATAAGGAATGTCGCGTAGAACTTCCCGACCGTCACTTCGTCGTCCCCTTTAAAGCGGGAACGGCAATTGCAAATGCAAACATCTTTGCATTGGCCGCCAGTTTCGACCCTTTTTTGGAATATCCCAAAAGACAACAATTAAAAGCACAAGACCCAATCTATTTGTCCCCAAATAGCGAAACTGAGCGCCCAGAACATTTGCGAGGAAAAACGCACTCCCGGCAGGCGGGACCACTTCGTCCAGCATTTTCATCGGGGTCCGCTTCCAGATGCGCCGAATGGCCGCCCGCAACTGTTCGTTTGCCTCGTCAATGTTGCCGTCCGTGTAAATTTTCAGATTGGTGCGCACCAGCTGCGAATGGGAAAAATAAGGGCTCCGCCGGGAAAATGTCCCACCGCGAAAAGTGTGGCGTTGAAGCACACTGTGCCGTCTGTGAGGGGAGACTGGGTGTGCAAATATGCAAATTTCCTGCTTACCGCTGTTCAACGGCATATTCATGGAGACCAGACGCTGAAAAAACAATTTGTCCAGACGAATAAATTCCATTTTTTTCGCACGCACTTTGCACGCCAGCCGATGCGGGCAGAGTTTGCCGAAGCCGAGTGGTGGCGATATCTTGCGCAACAGCGTCACCACGTCCAAATGCTTGATGCGGCCCTTCGCGTCAGGGTCATACTCGGACCAGAGACGTACAAATTCCTCCAAGTGGTGCGGGCCCAGAATGGACCAGTCTCGGGTCTGCACGTCAACACGGTGGCTTGGGTCAATTCTCAATTCAGGGTTGCACTGACCAAGTAGTCAAAGTTGTCCATGATGACCGCCACGAACAGGTTGATGATGAGGAAGGAGCAGAGCATGAAGAACGAGATGAAGTACGGGTAGGCAAAGTTGACGCCGCAGCCAGCGTTTGGGTCCCGCTTGTAGTCGTCGCTGGCCGGATCGCACTTCACCTCGTCCCGGTCCGAGCACGAAAGCATGATCTCTTGCCACGCTTCGCCGGTCGCCGACCGGAACAGCACCTGTTGAGAATGACCGAGATTTGTGGATCCATGCCTTGCTCTACTCCTCAAAAGGTAATTCACCAACCAGCACAGCCGCGGGAAATGTGTGGAAGTTGTTGTTGCGGTGGATCTCCGTGTCGTCGTCCAGCGCCACCTTGCCGAACACCTGCATGCCGATCACTGCGTAGATGAAGAACAGCAGCACAATGAGCAGAGCAACATAGGGCAGCGCTTGAAACGACTTCATGAACGTCCACAGCAGCGTGCGAATGCCTTCGCCTCTGCTCAGCAGCTTTACGAGGCGCATCACGCGGAACAGGCGGAAGAAATTGATCGAGATGATGTTTGTGCCGGTGCCGCCAATCTTGCCGTAGATGATGTCGATGAACGAGCCGAGAACAATGACAAAGTCGAAGGAGTTCCATCGATCCTTGAGGCAAAGCGGGAATTCACTGCATTTGATTTCCTTTTGTATGCTAACCCCGAAATAATTCTTTGGGTTCAGAGCAATGATCTTGAACAGCGCCTCGAAGGCGAAAACGCCAGTGAAGATCAGGTTGAGCACGTCCAGCACCACGTCCATCTCTGGGTCTGCAAACAGAATAATTTTGCGAAAAAATTTGGAGATGCAGGGAGTTGAACCCTGGACTTCTCGCATGCGAAGCGAGCACTCTACCACTGAGTTACATCCCCTTGTGGGATGCTGCCCACAAATATTAAACAAATGGCAATGTTTTTTATCGGCACCCCTAATTTTATTCAAGAAAAAGCCTTGTGAGAGGGAGAGATCTAATAGTTCCCGTCTATTACATATATTCACCTGGAGGATAGTGTTTTAGCGCCAGCGTTGTCGTGTTCAGCATGATCTAAGCCAGAGTGACGGGCCATTTATTATTTCAGCTTCTGAGGCTCCTTACGATGATGAAGATGGCGTACTCAAAGAACTGGGAGGTGACAAACCACCACACTCTGTATTGGAAGCGATTGCGCGGGATGTAGCGTCGGTGGGGCTTCGCCTTGAGTGCGAACTCTGAACAGATAGATGGGTCAATGGAGTGAATGAATGAATAATATCAGCGTTTTGACCAATGCACTTGCGCTGGTTCTTGTCCAGCTCGCAGTTCTCGTACTCGCGCTCTCCCTCATTTTGGAACGTCACAATGACGAAACCGACGGAAAAAGAAATGGTAGTGGGTTTTAAACGAAAATGGGCTTATAGGTATGTACCGAAAATGTTCATCATGAAGAAGGCAATGACGACAATGAAGGCTATGAAGAAGATGGCCACCGGCTGGCGCGCATTGTGAATGGGCCCTCTGTCCTCCTCGTTGGAGTTGATGGCCACGTACAGCAGGTCCGGCCAGCCCTCAAAGGTGGACACGACGAACAGAGAGATCATCGCATCCATCACGTTGTCCTGAACTTCCTTTTGAATGCCGAGATGACTCAACCAGCCCACGAAGTGGAAGTCAGCTCGTTGCCAAATGCGCGTCAATCGCACAGGCTTGGTCGGGTCGCCGTCTTCAAACGTGATGAACTCGCCGCGGCACTCCGCTTCGGTCATTTTGGATGCGTCCGTGCACGAAAAGAAGGTGCCCTTGAACAGCTGGACGCCGATGATGGCGAACATGAATTGGAGCATGAACGTGACCAGCATGATGTTCCCGATCGTTTTCACGGCCACAATCACGCACTGCACAACGTGCTTGAGACCCTTGGCCCGGTTGATGGCACGCAGGGGACGCAACACGCGTAGCACACGCAAAATTTTAACGACCGAAATGGCATCCGATTTGAGCACGAACGAGATCAGCGAAACGGCCACCACCAGAATGTCGAGCAGGTTGAACGCGTTGCGGCAAAACGAGCCCTTGTGCAGCACAAGGCCGTACACAATCACCTGAAGGGACCCAAGAGTCACCGCAGGGCTGTCGTTGTGAAGTGGCAATGGCCAATGGCACATCGGATGCCCCTTCTCCCCTTACATGGGTCCCTTTTCTGTTCAATGTTTTCAACAAATCCGTCCAAACCTTGAGCGTGATCTCCACCGTGAAGATGGTGGTGAAGAAGTAGTCGAAGTAGTTCAGAATGGTGTTGCGGTAGGACTGTGCTTGCAACGGGTCCTCAGCAGCCAGCATGGCGGACGATACCTGAACCAACAGCAGCACATTGGCAATGTCCCCACCCCGATTGGAGACCAAAATGCAAATGAGCACGGAGTTGGTGAAGTAGGAGTGGTTGACGATTTTGTTGCAGAACAACCGGAACGGGTTGGTGTGCGACAGAATGAAAAGGGACGACGCCTTCGGAATGGGCTTTTGTTTGCTCTGTGCGCCCAAATGCGACACCTAGAGAACGGTCTTCGAATTCCCTTTGGCAGGCCCACCCGTCTCGGCCTGGCCCCGACCACCACCTCCTCCGGCTGTCCGTCCTCCTCTTCGTCTGGCTCCAGATCGCCGCCCTCCTCGCCCACCCCCTCCTCGTACTTTTCGTCGTCCTCGTAGTCCCCTTCCACCTCCATCTCGTCCTCCTCTTCCTCCGGTTTCGCGTTCATCACCTGGACCGGTTCCAAATCGGAATGCTTTGACCTCTCGGATTGTGTCCTGACCTGGTCCGCCTCTGCCAGATTGTCCACTGCAATGGCCAAGAAGACGTTTAGCAAAATGTAGTTGCCGCAGATGAAGAGCACGATGAAGTACACGGACACCAGCATGCCCAACGAACCGATGCCGCCGTAACTCTCTATGCCGTGGTACATCACTGTGTTCCAATCTTCACCGGTCAGAATCTGGAACACCGTCAACAAGGACTGCGTGAACGTGTCGAAGTTGGCGCGCGGCTTCTACAAAAGTCAGATGTGCTGCTTTGAACCAATAACAACAACACGAACTTGCTGCATGGGGTTGTAGTTGAAACGGCCACCGAACACTTGCATGCCGAGCAGCGCAAAAATCACAATGAACAGGAAAAGCAGCAACAGCAGAGAGATGATTGAGCGCAGTGAGGACAACAGTGAGGTGATTAGTTGGGACAGAGAAGTCCAATACCTGGGAAAAGTGCCATTACAGTAGATGAAAGTAGAGGTAGTTTGCACAAACTTTGTGACTTTGAAGATGCGCAGCAGACGAGCGGAACGCAGCACAGAGATGCCCAACGGTTTCATGAATTCGAAGTAGACGAGTACGAACTCGACGATGGAGGAGATGACGATGAAGCAGTCGAAACGGTTGAACTGACTGTTCATGTACTTGAAGGGCAGAACTTTATTATACCGATCGGTTTGTTCCTGAACTCCGAACAAACCTGCAGCAGTCCCAGCGAGTACATCTTTAGCAGCATCTCCATTGTGAACAGCACAACGAAGAACAGGTTGGCTCCCGTCTGGAAGTGGTCCAGCCACTGCTCCTGCCCGTAGTGCTCCGAGGTGAGCACCAGCGTGTTCAGGAACACCAGCACAATGACCAGCCAATAGAACTGGAGTTGGATTGCGTCTGGCGAGCAGTAAGAAGGGCGTCTTGCTCACGGTTTGCGATTTGACCATCCGACGACACCCGCGACGGCAGCGCCTGTTCATGCGCTGCAGGAAGCGCCACTGGACCATCAGGAATGAGGGCCGCTGTGCCTCCTCGCTTTGGTCCTCCCCGTCTTCGCCGTCCACTCCAAGGCCGACCTCTCCGTGCTCCCCGTCTCCATGCTCATCATCGCCCAACTGCTCGATGTCCTCTGCCTAAAAGCAAATGGCAAATTTATGATTTGTGCTTTTGGAGCCCATTTCCGTTACCTGTGTGATCCAGTCCAGGTAGCCTTTGAGGTCCTCCTCCCTGAAGAGGATTTTTGCAGTATTTGACCTGCCGTGGAGGAAACTCACAGCTGCTGTTTCTCCCTGAACTTCTGGAAGAGGCCTCGGGCGTTTGCCTTCTCTCGCTCCTTGGAGAACTCTCCAGAGAGCACACCCAGCACTAGGTTGAGCACGAAAAAGGACCCGAGTATGACCAGCGTGACAAAATAGATCCAAGGCCACTCTCGGCCCACAGCGTCGTTCACCTGAACCATTTTCAGTTGATCACGCGTCTCCTTAAGTGGCTCACCCAGTACATCACTTCTGTCCAACCCTCCAACGAAACACACTGGAACACGGTGAGCATTGCCAGCCCGATGTTGTCGAAGTTGGTGATCCCATTGTTAGGGCCCATCCAGCTGTGATTAATTAACACACATGGATTGATGCGCTGTTTATTTATTTATCGCACGTTGTGTTCGTCGAACAAATCCATTTGTTTTTGGCGTGCAAGAATGCAGACGTGGACGCCGGCTCGCAGTGGTAGGCGCTGGACGCGAATCTGCAGAATTTCAAATCGGAATGGGAGACCGATTTTTAGACCTTACCCACAAGTGGACGGATCCTTCTGCGCCAATTCCCCAGTCACCGAGTCAATGCACGTTGAATGCAGTTTGCCGCAGAAAAGCTCGAGCCCAATGATCGCGTAGATCAGGATGACGAACAGCACGAGCAGTGCAATGTGCAACAGGGGGATCATAGCGCGCAGGATCGCGTTCAGCACCACCTGAGTGCAATTGGATTTCGATCGACCAAACGATATTTGTGAGAGATTGCCGAACCTCTTTGCGGGCTTAAAGTATTAGTATTAGTACATATGTGGGTCCTCCTAGGGTTCCACTTATTCCCATTTTGCACAGACTTGAAGGCTGGGCACGTTGGAGACAAGCCGGAGGGGACGCAGCACACGGAAGGCACGCAGGGCCTTCACATCGAACGCCTGGATGTTGATGCGCGACAGCACAGTGCTGATCAGACCAATCACGACAATTATGAAGTCGAGGATGTTCCATGCGTTGCGTAGATAGGCGCCCGGGTGGAACAAAAAGCCCAGCGCGATCACCTTTATCACGCACTGAAAGGGCAGAGAGACAAGTGGACTAGTGAATGCCCAGAATTGGTTGGTACCTCCGCAGTGAACACAACGATGAACAGATTCTCCAGGTTTTCCTGCGAGTGATATTGCACCCCTTTTATTTGTGTACGGTTGCAGCATCTATTAGTAACTGACCAGCACGGTGTTTTTCATGTCGGAGTCTTGCGCCGGGTAGGGCTGGTAGACGGCTAGCGCGATACAATTGCCGCAGATCATCATCAGGATGAGCCACTCAAACGGACGCCACTCCGTGATGGAAATGCACGCCCGTCGGATGGGGTTCTGCACGGTCAGGCACATCAGCGAGTGCTCGTTGCGCTCCACCGGCGTTTGGCGCAACGGCTTTCGCGACTGCATTCGACGCCGCGTCTCCGGCTGGGTGGTGGCAGCGACAGCCGCCTGCAAAGTCAAAACTCCGAAACCCGCCAATTTGGCAAGAACGAAAGAAGGCCCATTGGAATGGGAACCCAACAACTTTGCCCAAAAGCTGCTAAAATACGCATCTTGCCGAAGGAAAAGGGCGTTTGTGCGTCACCTGCAGTGTCTGCTGCCACAGATCGGTGCGAGCCGAGTTGGCGCCGCCGCCGGTGGTCGGCTGCGAGTCGCCCGCGTCGTCCTGTTGCCCCGCGAATGCGTGGTGCCCGAAGCCGAGGGCGGTGCCACCGGAATGGGGCGGCCCTCCGCCGCCGTCGTCGTCCATCAGTGCGCCGGACGAAAAGGCTGAAGGTGGGAAGCGAGATCAGTGAGTGCCGTGGTGCACAAGGTTCGGGAGTGCAGCTATGCCCGCCACCATTGTGGCATGGGGCCGCGGAAAGAAGGCATTCCCTCGGCAGAGCAGCTTCGCCAAAACACAACTTGTTCTCGCGGATTTGTCCCTTGGGAGGAGGCGGCTGGCTTTGTGGCTCTGGCCCGGATCAATACTACTCTCGGCCGGATTTCTCTCTGGCCCCGAAAAGATGAGCCGCCGCGGCAGCTGGCCGCGAGAAGGGCAAACATAGCGGCGGAAATCCATCAGAGCCGAAGCAAGCGGGGAAAGGCGAGACAAGCGCCAGCCGGGATTTGGCTCCGCCGCGATTGGCGCGTAACAAACAACAATGAAAGGGCGGCGGCCAATTTGTGTTCAATGGCAGCGAGAAATGGCGCAGAAGCAAGAGTTAATCGATAATGAAAACGAAGAAGCTCCATCAGAAATATTCAAATATGATCAATTCAAATTTCTAAACAGAAATTTTCAAGAAAATTCTCAGAAACCAAATAAGTAACGGAAGATATCCATCCGTCGTTTGCTCCAGGGCCTTTTGGCGAGGGAAATGGCGCTTTGTTTTTGATGAAACTAATTGCGCCTGGCGGATTCTGCACACTGCGTTTGCGAAGTCCCACCAATGGGGAGGGTCCCGGGAAACAGTGGATGGATGATGGGGTGACTGACATTCACTGCCCACATTGGCATTGAGTGGGCGAGTGACGCGGAAATTGACTCCGCCCGTGATGAGGGGAACATCCATCCCCTCGGCATGCCAAAAAAGACCATTTTGTTCCTGCCTCCCCAATTGAATTGTTGGCTCATGGCTTTTTTAATTTTCATGCAGAACTCGAGTTAAATTTGCAAATAAACTAATATGTGAATGTAGAATGTTATTTTGGCTTCTCACCTGACATTTCTCAGCGGTTTTTGATTAGCTGACAAATTTGGGGGGCGGGCAAGGGCATTTTTTGAAGGCGACGAATGCTCTGGCAGTCTGAATTTAAAACTCTGAATTACAAACGGGAAAATGACATTGTTCTGAAGAGTGACAAAGAATTTGCATTTTCAAAAAACGAATCTAACGCTAAACTTAAATTTGGGGTCAAAGCTGGCGCAGGAAGAATTGGCTGAAATCTGCTTTATACTTGCCACACTTTGTTGGTTCGAACTAGCCAAACGGGTGAAAGAAATGTGCCTGCCGACTTAACTTGCAAAAATGCCTAAAAGGCCCGCAAAATGAATGGATTGGGAGAGCAGCGTCGCGCCAGCCAGAGCAGCAGACACACCCATGCACATTCGGCTGGCACATTTGTGGTGCCCAGAGAAGGATCGATGGGCGCAGGCGAGATTAGGGCTGCCGCTCGCTTGTGCCGCTCTCGACCGCCGACGGGCACACGCCCACATTCGGGCGGGAGGGCGAGCGCACCAGCCAAAGGAGCCACCAGTGGACACGGAGACTAGGACTAGGCCAGCCAGTCGCAGGCCGACAAAAACTGTCCCATAACCTGTTCAGAGAGTGAGATATGAAAATGGGCGAAGACCGAAAAAATTCAGGATTATCATTTTCGAAATGGGCATTCTCTATCCCCCTCCAGTGCAAGAACTTTGGGGCTTCCCGTTCTAGAGCCATTTGGATAGACTCGAAAATGGGTCAGGTGTTTGCTCTTCCGCAATGTGTCACTGTTTATTTTTTATTGTCTATAGATTAGTTGCGCGAAACATCTCTGTTGTGTGTTTAAAATATTCGCATTTGAATGATAAATGTGTGTGGATGGACCGAAACGAAACATGGTTGGAGGTCGGGGCGGGGAACAAACGGAAAATGACGTGCGCTCGGAGAACAGGTAAATATTATAATATATTATTAATAACTCTTTGAACTGCTGAATGTTTCGCAAAAGGGACGGGACGGCTCGGTTGGACAGAAATGAGAAAACAAACATTTGAACGGGAAAGGATCGCCAAAACATCTCGTGCCCGAACTAATACTTTATTTTGCGCAATATGATGCGCACTTGTCAAGACTCAGAGCTGACGGGATGTTTTTGCCTTGTGCTGGGTATCCGGGTGATGTGTTGTCACCAGAGGAACAGTTTGTGCAATGTGTGTGAGGATAATAGGACAGCAACGATGGATCGGAGTGAACATGTGCAAGTGGTATGTGTGGATTGCAAGGATTGGACGTCGTGTGAAAGGGTAAGCACATGTTGTCTGTGGAGGAGTACTAGAGCTGCGCGGGACCGAGCATCCCTTCGGCACAATCCACCTCGCTGTCGGCGAATCTCTGCATTTGCGTCGCTTTTTGGGTGTCGACGGCTATTCGGGTGGGTTGTGTGAGGTGTGCAGAGGTTGAAGCGCTTGAGCGAGAATATAACGGACGGTGCTCCCTGCTGGCTCATGTGCCGCTCATCGCAGACGGCGGCGGCCCAAGAGAACCGATCATGTCGCCGCCGGAGGCGACGGACGGACCTCCGCCCCACATACTGTTCGCCGGCATTTGCATCTGCTGCAGCTGCATCTGGTGCTCGAAGTCGGCGAATTGGCCTGAAATTGTGGGTCGTTCGGAGGTGAAGCACGCAAAATCCTCACTGCTGTCGCCCATCTGCTGCTGTGGGTGAGCGGGCTGTTGCGCCATTGGGCCCGCCATCGACGAGGACGGCACATTCATGCCGGGCTGCAGCGCCATTTGCTGTGTCGCCGCGTGGTTGGCCATAGCGCTGGCGAAAGCGCTGTTCTCCACCCGCGAGATTTGGCGCTCGTCCGCCTCCCCGTACTCGCAGCCCATCATCGACGGCTCCTGCACGGTCATCACGTCCTGGTGGTACGGGGGGCCGCCGGGTGGCGGTGCCATTCCCACGCCTCCGGGATGGAACTGCAAAATCAAATTAAGAGCAGTTTCTGGCACTCCGTTACCGGTGTCCCGAGGAAAGCGCCCATTGGCGGCATTCCGCCCGGCGGAGTCTGTTGTCCTGCGGACGCAACCGCGCCCTTTTTGCCTTTGGTGGGAGAGCTGTTCGCTCCTGATCCGCCGCCGGCCGTGTTCCCGGCTGCCGCCTTGTTGCGTTGCCGCTGGCGCTTTGGCTTCTGCTTTGGCTCTTCCGCCGCGCTCGAAGTGTTCGGCCCGATGCCCACCACCCCGGGCCCCATTTGCATAGGAGGCGGCGGCATTCCGGGCATCCCCTGTGCCAGAAGGGAGATCAAATAAAAGCTCCAATAATCGGGTGATCCGAACATTCTTGACGATTCGAAATTCCGAATAGGGTTTGGCAAATTTTGAAACTGGTCTGATTTTCTACCTGTGGTCCCATCCCGGGCATTTGAGGCGGAGGCGCCATGCCGAGCATAGCCAATGGGTGCGGCTGTCCCGGGCCGCCGGGACCCGGTCCAACTGGCGTGCCAATCGGACCGCCCGGTTGATGCGGATGTGGCGGAGTCTGAATGTGCGTTGCCGCAGCGGCCACCTGCTGCCTCTGCCGCTCCAGTTCCATCCGTTCAATGACGATGTTGTGCATTGCTATTTGCGGGCTCTAGCACAGAGTAAATGAATGGCTCCAAGTTTTTGAAAATGTGTCTCCTCACTTCGTTGTTCTCCCTAGTCCGGTCCATGATCGGCTTCATCATCTGCTGGATCTGGGCGGTCTTCAGGAAGCTGATCATCCTGGTCGGCATGCCCAGCGTGGTCAGCGGGCTGCCGCCTTTGCGCGCCAACAGCTCTTGCCCGTCCAGAGAGTTGGCCGCCTCCTTGCCATAGAACTCTTGCGCGCCCCGCATCTCCATGAACCAGTGTCGGATGCGGTAGCCGTATGTCGGGTGGAACGGCGCAAACTCCACGTACAGACGGCAATCCGTGTGGACCTTTAAAAGCACAGAAATCGTCCGCATACATCCAAACGACGCAGAATTAACGATTATTCCGATCTTTGTTCTTGTGCCGCCAATCCCAAATGCCCACCTCCGTTGGGATGGGCTTCCTGTGGTTGGTGACCATCAGGACATTTTCGCAGTTCAGGGCGCATCCGCCGAACAGTTCCGGGTTCTGGACGCGCATCGGGTCGACCATCTCTTGAGCGGGCGCCCGCATCATAAAGTGCATTTGGCTAACGCCGTAGTCGAACAGACTGCGGAAGTAGCGTGGGATCAGTGCACGGATGATGGCTGGAAATGGGCTTCTGAGATGGACTGAAATGCCCAGACACTCACTGAATTCCCTCCGCAAATGTGCGCCGTGCTCGGGCGAGAACTCGGGCGGCAATGTCAGGCCCAGTTTCGCACTGTCGTCGAAGAACTCCTGCGCAAACGCGTCCCAGAATTGTTCGTGGTGCTCTGGGGAATTCTGAACTTCCCAGCAAATTATATTGCAACTGGAAAACGCAAATCATTTGATATGTACTAGTGTAACAAAAAAAATTTATTGCTAAATTTTTTTTCGGAATTTTTATTTTTGGGAAAAAAGAAAATAAAGGTACTTAATTTTGTCGAAATATTTTCACCTGCAGGAATTGGCTCTGGAACTGAAAGATTCGCCTGTTCATTTCTTGCAGTCGAAACTCAAGAAAGGGCGGCTGCGGAATGCTAGGCGTCGGCGGGAACATCATGAACGGGCCTGGCCTGAAAGCATTATTTTAACGGCCTTCGCTCTCCACCTATTTTAATTTAAATTATTATCGGTAAAATCGATAGAACTCGATTTCATAACAAATGCCCGGGCACATGGCACGGGTCCAGGAAATGGAGCCGACCTGGGGAACGTGCCGGGCGGGAACATCGGCGGCGGATGGGGCAGTTGGTGCGGAGGCGGCATCTGGGGCACTCCGGGGGGAGGGCCAGCCATTTGGCTGGGGGGAGGGCCTCCATGCTGTGCGCCCGGATGATGCGGGTGGTGCATCGGAGGCATCATCTGCGCAAAGGAGGTGTTGGTGTAAAACTCTCCCCAACGGTGAACCTGGTGCGGATGGGACTGGTCCTGCTCAGACATGGGGAAGTGGCCTGGCCCGCCGGGTACTCCCCCAGGTGGGCCCATCGGTGCTCCAGCGCCCTGTTGCTGCTGCATCATCATTTGTTGTGGTGGCGGCGGTCCTCCGCCAAACATTGGCGGAGGCGCGAATTGAGGCGGTGGCGCGGGAGGCCCTTGCTGATAGAAGTAGTCGGGAGGAGGTCCCTGAATATTAGATGTTAAGTTTTTTGCGGAAAGATCAACCAAATATTATACAATTTCAACTATTTTGATTGTTATTGAATTCATAAACATGAATTCCCAATCAAAGGTTTAACAATTTAATGTTTTGTTTTTCGCAGACCTGAGGTGGTCCAGCTCCATAGGGTGGCGCCATTCCGACTGGCCCGTTGGAACCATCATCCATCATTTGTGGCGGAGGTCCGGCCGGGCCAGCGTTGCACGGTGTCCCGTTGGGCAATCCCATTTGGTGGTGCATTCCACTCGGCATCATCAAGTCCATTCCGCCCTGCTGAGGGTGGCAGCCAGGGGGCATTCCGCCGATCTCCAGCTTCAAGCCGGGCGGATGCTCACCCGTCGGCGTACCACAAATAGATGTCGGCTCACGTTTCTTGCGAACCCGCGGCTGTTTCGCCGGCTGCCCGGCCTCCGGATCCGTATTTTTCCGTCGAGGCATTGCAGTTCAATGCCCACTCGATCAGTTGCAGGAATGAGTGGTAGCGACGGCTACCAGCGACCGGCAGCAATTGGTCAGAACCTGAACGATCAGTTCTGACGCCGTAATTTTGGCAAACAGGGCGTAATGGTAATCTAAAACTGAAATTTTTATCATTAATCTTTGAATGTGATCAATTGATCAAAATGTTTAATTTTGCTGCCTTTTATATAGTATAATTTTTATTCAAAGCAATTTATACATACATACATAAGTACATAACATATATGTAGCAGAAAAAAGTTTTTAATTTTTTTATTGAATGCTGAATCGAAAATTTCGAGCCAAGTTTAGGTTTAGCTTTTTAAGAAAAATGGTACTTTACTTTTTTAGCGTTGCATTCGATGGTTTTAGTTTTAGCGCAAATGCAAATGGACTTTTGGCTTGCGCTTCGAATCGAATCGGTCGATAATAATGGTAATGGCTTGCTACAACTAGCAGCAGTAGTAGAAAGAGCAGCGAAGGAATGCGGATGGGGATGTGATGGTGATGGATCTGCAAGTGTGGGTGAGCGCGCGGGAGAGCGAGGGAAGGAAGAAGGCAACATGAACAAGAAAGGAAGAAAGACACCGCTTTTCCTTTTTTGATCGAATGCAACCAGAATACTGATTGGTGATCGCAATCCCTCTGCTGGATAGTAACGTAACTTGAGGAAAAAACATTATTCACCTACATTGGAAAGGGGATTATAACTCTGTGTATTCTATATTTATATTTATCCATACACTGAACTCTAAAACTTAAAATCACTTCGAGTGCCCTTTTTTGCGCACATAATTCGGCCAGTCGATCGGCAGCCTATGTTTCAGGTTTATGCAGGCTCCTAAGCATTGATAGACGCGAAACAAGAGTACAAGACGGAGACGGCAGCCAACAACCACAACCATGCCATCAATTTTCGCGCCTTGTCTTTTATTCTTAGTTTCGCAGTCATTCAGCCATCATCTCCAAATCTCCATCCATCCGCCCGTTCTCATTTCGTCGGTTGGGTTGGTGAAAACCGAAAAGGGCAGCAGGCGTGATAGAGAGAGCATAGGAGCGTACCAGACAGAAAGGGTGTGCGTCGTAGTCGTAGGGATGGCGGAGGGCGCATGACGATGTAGGTATACTACATACTATAAGCTGCATACTGACTGCATTGCACTGAGGGGTGGGGGTGATGACGGCGATGAGGTCGGCTTTGGCCACTGCTCGGACTTGCCTTCCAATGTCTGGACTCCGCGCACAGTCCTTAAAAAAGGGCAGTTGGATACTAGTATTTATAGGTTAACGGCCGGCGGTCGGTGCGGAAGAATTGGAACGAAGAGCTGTGAGCAGCATGTAGCACAACGATTCGCTCACTCAACCGCGCCGCCTGCTGTTGGTCGAGGCGAATGCAACCGGCCGTCGTTGCGTTGCTTTGCTCTCTACTGGTTACGAAGAATGGAGCCAAAACAGCAAGCAAAGATGGAAGGATGCTGGCAGAGGGGATAAATTTTCTCGTCTTCTGCACAGCAAAAGCAGGGCTCGTTCATGTCACACAAGTAAAATGGAGAAGCAAACGGAGACGGATGAACTTTGTTGGCAGCAACCAGCAAGCAATTGTGCGTATCGCTGGCATATATGTACATACATACTAGTAAATACGTAAAAATTAAAAATTCTCATCATCAATTCATATGTATCATCAATTCTTGCCTCGGCCAAGAGAATTCATTGTTTTGACACGTTCTTAGAAGCGAGGCTCTCTCTCAGCCGCAACCGCTCGCGCGTGCTGGCTCATCATAGATACTTAGATTCAAGATTACAAGTTACAATTACAACCCCAAAGGCAAAGGGGTTTAGTCTTTACGTCTTTAGTGTTTAATCAGTACTCAGTACATATGTCGCAGTTAAAGTTGAAAATCCGCTAATCTTGAAAATTTGTGTGTGCCAAATTCGTAGAAACAGTTTATAACCGGTTTAA
>VAHH01000252.1:0-41081 GCA_013357305.1 Radopholus similis
GTAGTAAGATTGCAATGTGAAATTTAAAGTGTAGCCAAGTGGGCTATTTTGGCTTAAAGCCTAGGCAAGCTTATGCTTAAGCTTAAGCTTATGCTTGTCTAAGCCTAACGTGTAGCCGAGTGGGCTATTTTGGAAACTTAGGCAAAGCTTATTCCAGTTTCGACTATTTAAAACCAGTTTCGACGGAATTTCCGTTAAAACCAGTTTCGACGGATTTCCAGTTTCGACGCTAACATATGCATCGGCCAACTATAAATTGGGCATATTTCCCGCAAAATAAAAATGGGCCAATTTTGCGTTGGAAGAAGAAGAAGGCAAATTTTATCCAATTTGAGCCCTTTTGAGCCATTCCTTGAACATTTTGGCGCATTCTCTGAATTTCCTAGTTTGTCCATTTCGCTATTTTCTAGGCCAAATTATTATTTGGAAAAGAAAAAAGGAGGACGACAACCGTCGTGAGCCCCGTTGGCTTAGTGGCATAGCGTCGCTCTAGTAAAGCGAAGATCACTGGTTCGATTCCAGTACGGGGCAAATCCTTTTTCCGCCAGTTTTTTTTCACTTTCTTTCATTTTTAGGACTATTTTCAACCATTTTTGACAGTAAATTAATTTTTCCCGATTTTCTATGCACATGCATTTGATCAATTTGGACCTAATTTTGACCTTTTGACTTGACAAATGGACTAAAATTGTTTGGTATTTTGGGAGAATGCTTTGGTGATATGGGCAGGAGTTGAAGGAAGAAATCGAAAGAATCAAAGTTCCTCAATATTGGACCCTTTCCAGTCAATTCCCTTCCAAATGCCATTTTGTAGCGCTTCCTTAGCTCTATCCAATCACTTTCGGGTCTCTCATGTGCATTGGCCGTTTCGCGTGTGTGTGGCCAAAGATTGTTGCCTTTGCGTCCTTTCCGCCGCCAATTTTTGGTGTCCATCTGGACACTACTCCTCTTTGGTGGGCCCGCCAATTCCTTCTGCCTCTTCGGGGGCCAATTGCGGGCAGACCCAAAATGACTGGCGGCCGCCAAACAATCCAATTTGGGCAAGACGCATGCATTTACACAAGGGCAGCGAAGGAATTTGCCGCATCCGAGCAGAACAAATTCGCCCCAAATTCGGCCAAACCCCGAATTTTGGATGACCAACCCAGGGGACACCTCACAGCCAATTTGTTGACTTAGAATTGCATTTTAAAAATCATTTCAAACAAATTACATATTGTCTTGCTGTCCAAGATTTATAATAGCTCTGGGCACTCTTCTTCCAAATGATTCATCCATTTGCTGATGAGCCAAGAGTTAGGAAAGTAAGAATTTACATTTATGTTTTTTAAAAGTTTACATTTTTATTATTACCAACTTACATTTCTTAAAAGGCTTTAAGCCTATTCCAACAATTGTTTACATTTTTTGAATAATTTCTGCCAATTCTAAGCATTTAAGCTTATTGTTTTTATTGCCCACTTCATCCCCATCCTTCTTCTTCCTGTTCCTGGCGCCGGTCACTTCTTTTTCCTTCCCAACAATTTGGTCCCTATATCCGCTGGCCCCTCTCATCACATAATTTCCCCTCTGCCCAGGGGCCCGTCCCTCATTGAGAGGGGCGACATTTGAATGCGAATGGGGGCAATGGGCAATGGGGATTGGGATTGAGGATGGAGGGATGCGAGGGACGCGTTCCTCCCCAGGAAGGGTCATAAAGAAGCACAAATAAAAGTGGGCAAAAAGGGAACGACGCCCCGGCCCCCAGCAAAGAGCGAGGATTGGCCTGCAGATGTCTGCGCATAAACGACGGCCCAGCAGAGCCCTAAAACGGATTTGCAGGTGAATGGGCCAAAAATGAAAGGAACGGAATGGAATGAATGGAATGGCCTTGGCCCCCCGGGAAATGGACTCTCCAAGGGAATTCCTTCAGTCTTCTCAGTCTCTGGATTCTGTGCCAAATTCGGCTGAGAATCAGGTGTCATCCGAACGCCAAAAGAGTGCCTCCTCTCCCCAGTTGCCTATTATAAGATCTCGGCTAGTCATTTGGCCAGGTTGTGGCCACTGTCCAAATGTTCGAAAAAATCGGCGTTTTTAGCTTGACCAAAATTCTATGTTCACTCTGTAGTTGTAGCATAGCTCCATAGCTCAAGGATCTTTCTCCTCTGTTTTATTCCTCGTCAAGTTATGACTTTGCCAAGAGTCTCTGTGTGGCCAAAAGACCTGTGCAGCAGATTTAAACATTCAATATTCAATTTTAATTCCGCGCTCTCTCACGCTAAATGGGCTAAAGCGATTGAGCAGTAGGCGTACAGGACATAAGGACCTAAGGCCACATGCAGATGTGACAGGAACAGACACTCCAATCTCACTGCTCAATGCCCCACGGCAAATGGGAAACAATTACAATTAGAGAGAGAAAGCAACACACAAACCAAATTGCCCAAATTGACCACAGCCACTATAAGGCTGAGTATAATATTGTGTGTTGCCATTGCCTTTCCCCCTTCCAAACGCTTCACAATTGTTTCCCATTATTCGCCGCCGCTGTGTTTGATCCGTTCAAATTGTGCCCCGCCGCCGCCGAATGCGCCCAACGGGGGAATGTTTATCGCAGCAAGTGGTGCAGAGTCCCTTGAAGGTACCTCCCCTCCCTCGCTCGTTCGGAACCGCCGCCTCCCGGCGGGCACACAACTCGCCCGTCCACAGGGGACGCGACCGCGAGCGGTGTGGGCAGGCTAAAGGGTGTGACCTTCGGCCCCAAGCCAAGCCACCACAACGAGCAGATAATGGGGACGACGGGGAGTGACCCCGGTGGGGCGAAAGGGCCATTCGGAGGGACGGGCAGCCAACGAACGGCACAACGAAAGGCCCATCCCCCAATCCCACAGCGGAGGCCCCGCCGCCAAACAGCTCAGTTCTCTTCTTGCTCATGCGATGCCGCGGCACACTCTGCGCATCATCCATCCATTGTGTGCCATTTTGGAGGCCTTTTGCTTTTTTTGTAGCAAAGTTGGCTTTTTCCTTTCTCCCAAAGCTTGCCTTCCAGACTTCATAGTGGGGAAACACAGAATTCATATCGAGGAGATCGGTCACCCAAAATCAACCAGATCGGTGATCAATCGATCATAATGCCTTTTCTTTTCCGCCAAAGGCACTCTTTCCCATTGGAAATCCGAACTTTGAGCCTGGAAGGCAGCGGCTTTTCTTCCCCGTCACTCCGCTGCTGGGTGGCATCGGGGAGGAGGCACGCGAACATTAGAAACGCTTGTGTTTTTTCGTAAATTGAGCTCAATTATCGAGAATTCCCCTTCCCCAAATTGTTTGTTGTTTGCCCTTTGCGCTCTCCTCTTGCCTCTCCTTGGATGGCGCAATCGCCGCGACGAGAGTGCCGCCACTAGGCGACCTTTTCCCTCTGCCCTCTCGTTCCTTTGCCACTTCTTTCTTGTGCTGGCGTCGGTTTTTGACCGAAAGGGGGAATTAGGCCAAAATCGGGGTCTCCAAGGGACAACAAAAACATGATTTTTGGCACTTTGATCAGTCAGATCACCACCGATCACCATTTATCCCGGTCCCAGCTGATCAAAATAATTATTTTTATACTCTCCTCAAATTAGCGATTACATATTCGCCGATAAGTTATCACAGATCATTCAAATTAACAGATTTGGGACCTGGCTGACGTCAGATCAACTGCCGTTTTGCTCTTATGCGATCTCAGAATCAGCTCAAATTGTTATGGATTTGACTCGCTAAAAAATCAAAGCTCTTTCGTTACCAGCCACATTTATGGCCCCATTTTGGGGTTTTTTTTTTATCAATTCAAAGCGTCGAGAAATTCATTTGTTTTCCATTCTGGCCAAGTCCCATGGCTGGCTGGCGTCGCTTTGTGGTGTCCAAAATAATAAGCCAATCTGCCGCCACATGCTCTCTTCTTATCTGTTCCGGCCGACAAAAATGTAATTACAACCAACATCTCTCTCTCTCCCACTGACAGAGCTGTGGGCCCATTAATTATTCGCGGGACTCTCGAGAGTGGTTTAGTCCAATGGGCGCTCACCACTATAGCCCCAATTTCCTCTGCCTCTCGGCCGCAAATGTTTTTGCAAATCCCAAAAAATAGGTGGCAAAATTGCTATCGGACGCTTCACCACTTGTCACTTATCAGTTTTGTTAAACGGCGGCAAAGTCTCGATTAAACAAAAAAATTTCATATTTAGTCCAAACAATTCTCCATTTGACGAGGCAAATACAGAGCCCCACTCCTGTCCCCCTTTTACACCTAAATTTCGTACTAACTAAGCTTAAATTCCCAAATTTTTGTTCCGAATCCAAACCGAGATAAGATATGTCATGAAATCAAGGGAACGGATAAAGAAGATAGGGTTTTGATTCAGATTTGATCAGCCAAATGATCAAATCGAATAGATCAATGATCTAAAGAAATGGTGATTGATCCGTCAGATCAAACAGATTGAATTCAGATCAGACCCAAATATAAAATCATAAATCAGTTCGGACTTCGCATAATGCTTAAAGTGAGGGGCTAATAATGGCTATGCTTTAAATAAACGAGATATGTATTTTATGTACTTCTTACATGTCATTATTGCCTCATGGCTTTTCCAGTTTCTAATTTTTACTTTTTATCGCTATTTTACCCATTTTAATTCGCCTCGACGATTCTTCCCTTTAAATTTAAACAAATTGAACGAAAGTATAGCACCCCACTTCGGTGGATCAGGGGCACCATCCAATCCATCCATTCCCTGATAACCCGTCACAGCGACTTTTTGCGACAGTTGGCAATTGGCTTTCTCACAGATTGAATGAAGTCCAATCGCAGGTTTGGCGCCCCAAAAAACGTAAAGTGACAGACGGAACAATTAATTTTTTGCGACTCAAAGGTGTGCAGCAGAGGCAGAGCTGAGAGCTGACAAAGTATTTATTTGCCCAACCAGTGGTGCAGTTGAGCCCAGTCGCCGGTCGCAAAGGGCGTTCAAAAAGTTCCCAACATTGTTCGCCGCCAATTGACGCGCATTCCAATTGCACTCATTTGGGGATTGGAATAATAAATAAGGCGCGAGCGATTGTTTTTTATTGTTTTGCCTTCTCTCCTTTGTTTTACCCAATCTCTGGGAATGGGAAAGGCACACAAATGTGGCGGCCGATTCCTTCAGTTTTGTCTTTGTCAATTGACCAAAGGCACTTTTAGGGCTCTTGGAATGATGCAAGGTCAATTGGAAAGTGAAACGAAAACAATTCATACGTACATCAGGAGCATAAAGTGCTAAGGCCCTAAACACCAACCCGATTAGAGCATCTTTTAGAGTCTAAAAGTTGATTTGGTGTCACATCTTTCCGAATGGCTCTGCTTAGCAAATTCCCCCCAAACCTTTTTGAACAAACACGTGATCTGCACAGCCCCCTATGGCAGGCAATTGAATTTTTTTTGCGTTTCCATTTCAAAACGGCACTATTTCGGGCACTTCCATTTTTGGTCACTTCCACCACACCGATTCGGCGCGACCACTCCGCCCAATTGGGGCCGCCAACAGCGCCTGGTGGTGACCCAATTTGCGCAAATTGCTGCCAGCAATCACTCACATCCTCGGTGTATTTTCCTTCCTCCCCAGAGTGCCCCGGTCGCATTGTTCTTTCGCCTCCGCCAAAAATTGTTGCGCCCACCAAACGAGAATCGGGTCACTGGTCACTGGCCACGGGTCCCTCCCGATTCCCCAGAGCAGATCTGTTTCCTTCCGAATCCCTCCCAGGACTGTCGTTCGTTCGTTGGCATAGCGACATTTGCGCCGCCAAACAAAAATTAAAAGCCTCTAAGCCTAATCTTTAAGCCTACTTCTACCTTCTAGAGCTCACAGGCCTATAATGTATAGGGCCAAAAACTCCCAAAATCCCTGATTTTTTTCAAACATTTGACCATAACTTGGCCAATTATTGGGCTATCCGCTAATGATTATTTCTTTGGATAGAGCACACTTTGAGCTTTCCAATGGCATCAGAATCAAATTTTTAGCCTAAGCCTTGACCGAGTTATGGCCTGTCAAATGCCCCGTCGCCTAAAACGACCTATTCCGCGACCCTGGTCCCCTATTCTTGATTCATCTCGTTCTGCACCCCAATGACAAGGGTACGTCAAGTTTTTGCAAACTCGTAATAGAGAAAACTCTACCTTTGTGTCCACACTGACAGAGAGTGCCCACTTTCCAGTCAATCGGGGTACTGAATTCGAACAAAAAAAGGACAAGCTTTTGAGCTGAAAATTTGTTCCGAAGGCTACTATAATGTAGAGAATAGGTAAATGATAAAAAGTAGTACCTAAGTGCTCAATTCGTGGACTTCATCAGAGATTTGTTTCTCCCCGTTCGCATTTCACTTTAAAATTGGTCCACTTGCCCAACCCAATGTGCCCAATATTCATTCATTCGCCCATTTCCCCTGCCCCTGCCCTTGCCCCTGCAGTAGCCCCAATTGACTCGCTGAAAGACACTTGTCCGTCGTTTGCCCCCACATTATTTGAAATGGAGCACACAACACAGCGGCAGAAGAGTGGCGTCCATTTCGGGGCGATTTCGCCCCCTGCCGAAAGGGAAAGTCGTCATTTGGGGCAAAGCAAAGGAAAGGAATGCAAAACCGGAAACTGCGGGCGCAAATGGGCGCTAATCGAATCACCCACCGCCGAAGCGACATCGATCGCCGATCGGCCGAATGGCCAATTTTTGGCGATGCGCCCAATTGCATAAAAGCGCGTCCAGTGTCCACTGTCCACTAGTCCCCAGTTGCGTGCACAAAAAATGTCAAACAATTTGACAACTGTTTTTGACCAAACAAAAATAGAGATGTCCAGGCAACGCCAAGTCCCAGCGCTTCAGCACCTTTGGCTTTTGACACCGTTTATCCGTTCATTAACAACACTTTTGTCCAAATTTGTCACACAGTTTACGGGTAGCGGAGGCCCTGTTATTGCGGTCATCTTGGTGTTGTTGGACTGTTGAATGGCTTTCCAACCGCGTGCCCAAAGCGTTTCACCGTTTTGTATTTTTCCACAGAATTTTCCAATTTTTTTTATTGTCCATATCCCACTGAATGCGTCCTCTCGCGTCCTCCTCATGTCCCCACTATTCAACACCCCAATCACAAAGCTTATGTAAAACGTCAGGAATCGCCACAAATATATTTTGACACCAAAATTGAAGGCTTCTGACGTTGTCCAAAATGATCAGAACGGCTTAATTTTGGTGCCATTCGATTCAGCTCGTCGAGACGCTTCGAATGCTAAATTGGGCCGATTCATTGGACCACATCATAAATATTTTGGACGTTTTTGTATGTTTTTAACGCTCATTCGCCCACCTCCCATTCCCCAAATGCCCTCTCTCAATGAATTTGCGCTCGGCAAACGGCCATAATTCACTCTCTGGTGGAGGCCCCACGCAACGAGTGCTGTTCTCCTCTGAAGTCCGGCGTCCCTCGCGTGCTCCTCCGCCCTTTCTTTGTTCGGCCTGGGTGGTTTTTGGCGGTCGCCGTAAATTTTGCGCCACTCCAAAACCGATTAGCCAATTGAAGGCGCCCGAAAGGACTCTGAATTGCGCGGAAATTTCGAAATACGGTCCAATCTGAATTTCTATTTGTAATTGCTATTTCCTATTTTTTGAAATTTTTGAGCTCAAAATCTCACATTTATTTCAGTTTTTGGCTAAAAAATTGATTTCTTTAGATTTACATTTAAATTTAAATTTTCTTCTTTTTCTATTTTTTCGGGTGTTTTGCCAAAAATTCCTTTTTCTATATTTTCAAAAAATTCGATTTCCTGACCTTTTAATTAGGAACAAATATTTTCGGATTTCTAGTGGAGGACACAGGAATTGGGCCATCTCCTCCCATTCATTCCCAATTCCCATTGTCCGCCGCTCAACAACTCCGCCACCACTCTTCAGCGCGTTCAAAATCCCTGCAAAGGAACACACGTCCATCCATCTTGTCCCTCCAGAGCAGAAGAGAGAGGAGATGTCCTTCGCAGATAAACGGGAACGCGCGCCCAAATTGGAATGGAAGTGGCGGACTCCTCAAGAGAAAAGGGGCAGTTGAGCAGTTTTTTCAATGGACGCCAAATTAATTGTGTAACATCTGCGAATCTGAACGCGCCCCGAAAATGGTCATCAGGTGCGAGTGGAGAACAGCAGCAGTTGCCGATCAAATTGCTAGATTAGGAAATGCTATACTTTTTGGGTCATCATCATGGTCCCTCCCCAATTCTCGAATTCCAACAATTTTCACACATACATATCTGGGCAATTTGGGGGCTTGTCAAGGTGATCAGAGTGATCAGCGATCACGAATCCGGCACACATTATTTGTTGTTAAAAGTTGTCCAATATGTATGCCGACATTTGCGGATTGTTCACTTCAAGATCAGTCTGAGATCTGCTGACCATTCTGGACAAGGACATGACTTTATACAGTCATGTCTAATTGGCCAAATACCCGCACATTATAAAGGCTTAGAAAGAAGTAGGCTTGGGATTTGGGCCAAAAGGTATAACCCATACAAAGATGAGCCCATTCGACGCCTCTTGTTCAAAAAATTGAGTGCTGGGTCATGTTGAAAAAACACCCAAAAATGGCTTCCATTCCTTTCCAGTTAAAGTAGTTATTTCTTAACCCCTTTCCCCATTCTTGTGTGTTTTGTGCCCATTTGCGAGTTCTCTCCCCGACATATGTGTCTCTGTTGTGTGATTGTGGTGCTCGGGGGAATTGGACGAAAATGAAAGAGAGGGCCACAGCCACAGGAGCCTTTCCCTCCCATCCATTTTGGGGCCCATATTCAATTTGGATTCCCCGGGGCCCAAAGGGGATTTTGTTTGTTGGCAGCTGGCGCCACAAAAATGACTAATATTTTGTTGCCCTTTGTTGTTGCCGACCGCCAAAAACTCTCTCCCTGCTCTCCCTCCCCTTCCCTTTAATCCACCCATTGGTGTTGGGAGACCCGCTCACAAAAAGTGCAAAATGAGCAGCCCTTGTTGGGTCATTGGGTCTTTTCCAGATATGGACAAATCCAACAAACATGTATTTAGAAGAACCTTTTAAACTCAAATCCTATTGATCGGAACAATCAAAAGGAGTGGCCCAGAGTTCAGTCAAATAAAACTATTTATAACGCTGATAGTCTGATCAGATCAACAGAATCTGTGGCAATAAATCAACAGATTCTGAATCTTTGACAGGTTCAAACACATTAAAGCCAGTGATCCGATTGATCAATCAATCAATCAATCGGTCAAGCTATAAATAATCAATCAATCAATCGATCAATCAGCAGATTCACCCGTCAAGCCCTAAAAAAATGTCACAAACCAAAAACCCCTTACCCACAAAGACTAAAACTATTCAATCTAACATATTTATCCCATCGCCGCACTGTTGCTGACATGTCTCTCCTATATAAACTCTGTAATGGACAAACCTCTCTAAACCCAACTGACCTATTTCAATTCTCCTCAAGACCAAATCGCAAACACATCTACCAAATCAAAATCCCAAAAAAATCATCTAAAACATCTAACTCCTTCATCAACAGATCTCTCAACTACTGGAACACTCTCCCCTCGGCCATTGTCGAAGCCAAAACCATTAACCAATTCAGAAAACTTACATCAATACATCTCTTAGCACAATCTTCTTCACCATTTATTTATTACTAACAAAAAATCACCCCAACTTAAACCCCCTTTTTATTCACATTGTATAAGTGATACCACACATGTATCCTGCAATGAATAAATAAAATAAATAAAATAAAATATTTACACACAGAGCACGCATCCCTCCGCGTGTCCACTTGTGCCCATTTGGGGCGCCGCAATTCACCGCCCAATGCCCAAATTTGGCCAGCCAAGCGGTAACAGCCGCCGCAATCCGCTGCGCAAATGGCGCTCCATCAGCGGACCAACGCCAGCGGATGAGGACTCTCAACTTTCGCAAATCCAACACAAATCCGCGCAAATCCTCGCGCATCAAACATTTTCAAATTGCGACGCAAATTTCAAAATGAAAAAGTTTCCTAGACCGGAAATTATAAATTATCTATAAATTATCGTTTTTACGAATTTTATTTAAAAAGAATTTAAAATTGAAATCCAATGGATAAATGCGCATTTGGATCCCCCCTATACAGGTGGGTCAGTGGTCTAGTGGTATGATTCTCGCTTTGGGTGCGAGAGGCCCTGGGTTCAATTCCCAGCTGACCCCGAACACTTTTTGGCTCAAATTCGAATCAAATTTTAGCTAAACGTTATTCCCCTGTAGTAGAGCCATTCAATCAGAATTATTTTCTTATCAATTTCAATGCTAGAACCTTGACGCAAAAGAATAGAGAAACGAGACTCATTCCCCACATTGTGCCCTTCTCCAGTACAGACCTACAGACTAGAAGACTACAGAGCCAAATGGGCCTTGTGGTCACAATAAAAATATTAGATTTTTTTAACGGCAAAACAGCGTACATTTTTATGACTTTGGTGTAATATATTTAATTGGGCAAATGACCAATCCACTATTTTTAAGGAGCCAATGGTCCAGCGCTTTCGGTGCCCAAAATTGCCAGGGCCCATTCGCTTTCTTGGAGGCGAATGTGTGGGGCTTCTTTTCCTCCTCCTGCTCCTCGGAGAGGCCCATATTTTGGGGGCTGTTGGTTGGTGCCCATCTGCCCCTCGCATTCGACTAATTCCCCTCCAATCCCAGCCAATTCCCCGGTTCTTCCCCTTCTTTCGCCTGCACCGAGTGTCACCTGCGCCCAGAGCCCCTCAGAAGACTCTCCCCCGCCCTTTTTTGCTCCCATTTGGGTGTCCATTTGGGCAGAGGCTGAAGGAGGGAGGAACTCATCGCTTTTGAGCGGAAAGATTTGTGTCTTGTCCGGGCCCTCCTCCGCTCGCCCAGCGCATATTTCACTCGCGCAAATGGCCCCAATTATGCGCCCAAATGGGGCAATCCAACAGCCGGCGGCGAGAGAAGGGATTGGCTCAGCCCCATTGGCACAACATCCCCAGAACTCGAGAGTTTCCCACTATTTGTGTGTGCCGAAAGTCGAAACTGAAAATATTTCCCCCAAACATTTGCCAAACACTTTTTGCCACATTTTATTTGTTTGAATTTATTCCAACTTCCAACTCAAAAATTTGAGTTATAAAAAGTGTTTTATTTATTTTATTTGTTTTTGAATTTTGACGACGGACCAGTTGTTTTTACATTGAATAAATTGGGGACCAATTCCTTATTAAATGATTCAAATAAATTGTTTTATAGGTTAGAGGGCCCCATTTGAAGTCACCGTTCTTTCTTTGGTGGGGAGTCATTAACTCATTATTCATTATTCAAAAATGTATCGGATCTGCACACACTGTTGGGGAGAGTGTGGAGAGAGACGCCAGATAAGGCGCAATCCGGGCAAAAAGTGCCGGCACTCTTTTGAGCGCCTTTAAACAGAACCACAAACAAACAAAGGCTCCCCGTTTCCCCTCTCCCTTTGGAGGTCCATTTCTTCCACTTCCGCATTCATTTTTTTAGTTTCTGTTCATTTCAATGAATCCACCATATCTGTACATATATTTTTCAATTTCCCATTCCCCTCCTTTAATTGAATAATCCCCACCCGTTGTTTGGTTAATAATCGCCGCCCAAAAAGGCGCAAAAAATGCCGCCTCCCAGTGAATGGGCACAAGTGGGGATTAGGCACATATTCACTCTCAGATTCGCATTTCACAATGTGTGTTGGCGTCTGTGCTCTTTTTGAGCCCAGATTATCCGACTCTTCCCATTTTGGACATTTGGACCGAATCATTTTTGCACAGATCCAATCCCTCTCGCCTGTTCAAAAGTGCCATTCTATTTAACAAATCTATTGCCCATCTTTTGCACTTTCCTTGTCTTTTGTACACAAGTACAATAAATAGGTGCACCTACTAAATTCCTATACTCTTGAAATCTCTTGATCTTGTGCTGATCACTGACTGATCATTGATCAGAGGCACTCAAAAGCAATCTATTTGCCCCATAAAATGCCCAAATTATCTGCCTCAAAAGCACACATTTGGTGTCCCATTTAATGTTTGGACCACACCATCACCAATCGGGATGGTAGTTGTTGATTGATCCGGACCAGAGCAGCCATCGGTTGGGCATTTTGAGCCAATCGGCTGCTCTTGAGGTGCCTACTTCGTCACAGCCCCCCATTTCCCGGTCCACAGGCACTTTGGGCTGGCCACTTCGCCTGTCCCCGGGCCCAAATTGCGGCCAATCTCTTCTGGTCCCACTTCCGAGACTTTATGTTGTGGGGCGGCTGCGTTCTGTTCTGCTGTTGTCCGTTCGCTCCCAAACGGCAACTCCAAAGTGTGCAATTGGGCCATCCAAACAGAGCAAATGGACCCTCCGGAGGCCTTTCCCAGGCCATTCCGCGGATTCATTTGGGCGCCACCGCAAATTGCTCGCCCAATCCCCGGCAGCACCTGGCCATTCGGCGGCCCAGACTCTCTCTCGAGAGAGCGATCGCCGCCGCACTAATCGGCTCAAGGGCCGCGGAAGCAATTCGGACCTTCCGCCGCCCGCTCAAGCACTGCTCCGGCGCCCGAAAGGCCAGTCCCCAGTCCCCCCCACTGCGCCAAATCAATTTCTAGCGCACACTCACCGCCGCACAAAAACGCCCAATTTCTTGGGCAAACTGTAAAATTGTTGCCTAGACATTTTTTTGAAAAAAATATTTTTTATAAATTTTTTCGATTTTTTGCTTTAAAATTAATTTGCCTGATCCTGGAATGAAACATTTTGAGAATCAATTCGTTTATTCATTCCTTTGCATTGCGCGCTTTTCCCACCAATTGCCAGTAATAAAATAGAAAATCGCCGCCTTTCAGAGCAGCGGCAAGAGCGACGATTTGCGCCGCTTTCCCTTTTTTCTGCGTTCGTTGCGCCCGTCCTTTGCCGATTTACAGCGCCCTCCGCAGGAACAGAAAGGGGGAAAGGGGCACTTCTGTCTTCTGTCTTGTGCCGCCATTTGTCCGTCGGCACAACAGCCCAAACGAACGAATTGCCATTTCCCCGGCGGCCATTGATCTCCCCCAGTGCCTCTGCCCTTTGCGACTTTGGTCCACTTCCGCCGCCGCCCTAGCACCCCATAAATCGTCCAATTGGTGAAAGTGGAATTCGGCGTTATGTCGCCAATTTCTTTGGGGAATTTGCCAACAAATCGATCAGCAGATCAATACATTTTGTTTGATCTGATTTGTGGGACCTTTGACTAGCCATAACTCAGTGTTAGGTTTTTTATCCGCTGATCTTGTGATCTGCATTTATGTGATGTATTTGAAATCCCTCCCAAATATCAATTAATTGTAAGCCTTTGGGCTTAGGCTAGATCATTCTGGGGACCGAGTAATAATAACATGTCGGAGGGAATTATTAATACTATGCGTTTTAATAAACATCCCCATACACCTTTAACTATAATTGCCTTCTCTCCATTCCTTTTCCATTCCCATCCCCCCTTTTCCAAATGTCCACTTCATTCATTCATCCATCATCTCTAAAATAAATCTCCTCCATTCCTTCCATTTCCCCCTAATTTTCAAAGCGGCCATCGATCATTGGAGGCATCCGGCGGAATCAAAGGGATCTTCCGCGTGTCTTAAACACCTGCAAAAGCACATCTGGGGGAATCGCGATTGTTTTTCGCGAACATTCACATTTCAAATAAAGATTGGTTATTTTAAATATATTTCCCAAATTTCAGAGCGCTCAAAATGCGCGAGTTTTTGCGCTACCAAAAGCACCAGCCAAAGGGCGCCCAGCCCCAAAGCCAGCGTTTCCACCGGGCGCCCCCCAGGCCCCTGCACCCGACCACCGGCACCAGGCGAATGGCGCTCTCTCCGCCGCCGCCCCAGTGCTGCTCCACCTCGTCCGGCGCCTCGGCCCTTTCGCAGCCGATCAGCCTCGACCTGGCCACCTACGAGCACCAGACACCGCTGCGTGAGCTTTAATGGGGCTTTAACAATGTCAAAAATTGGAGGACTCGGAGTCCAAGGGAAGCAGGCCAAACAGTGCTCCATCCAAATGTCAGTCAAATATGGGAGATTTACGGATTTTTAGTTAGCCAAAACTTAAACCAATCCTATTTGAACTTTGGCCATTTATTATTTTTGAGTACTGTTCAAGTTCTCAAGTTCTTTTCAGATGACCAAAACCCATCGATTGGACACAAATTAAGGCCGAACAAATGGGAGAACAAACCTGAACCAATAATTTTGCGCGGCCATTTGGTGCACCAATCAAAGGCATCAAATTATCCCGAGATCTCAAAATCTCAATTACGGCATTATCTCTTCCCGAGTAACAAACGCCATGTCCAGACTAAAAAGGACATAGGTAAATAAATCAAATCTCTGGCTTCTTTGTTCAATTCACATAGGTCTACCTGCTATATCTGTATCCATGTACAATCTACCGCCATTTTTTCGCTGTTTTTGTTCTCTATCCGTTTGTTGATTCAGTCCACGACAAGGATAACCACCAGCGCTGGGTGGCGCCCGTCTGTTCGCCGCCCTGGCGTCCGCATCGGCGCTTTCCGCGCGCCCACTCCGGCGAAATGGCGCCCTTCCGCGTGGGCACTGGGCACAGCCAACGGCAGAAGCAGCTGCAGCGCCGTCCCCCTCCCCATCCGCAGAAGGACATTGTGCTGGACCTGGACGCACTGGGGGACACTTCGGAGGGGGAAGAGCAAGTGGAGGGGGGACATCCGCTGAACGGACGCCACCACCGACACCACTACTCCACGTCGGACCTGACCACGTCCGACTCCGAACTGGGCAAAATGGCGCGCGGAAAGTGAGTCTTCCTGCTTTTGAATTGGACAAATAGTGGACCAGTTGATCAATGTCGTGTGATCAGTGCTGATCCAGATCAAATTGATCTACATAGTGATCAGTGTTTGGAAAAAGTCCTCAAGTCCTCTGACCTGGACCGATCAGGCGGTGATCTAAGACTTATATAAGCGTACTGATCTATTGATCAATCGAATGATTTTAATGATCAAAAATATAGTTATTAGTTAGGCGATCGAAGTACTTAAAAATGTTGATCATTTACTTTTTGAGCAAAACGATTGCATTTGATCGCCACTGATCAGTGCCAATCAACATGAACAGAGGTGAGATCACTACATCGGGAACCAAGGCCTTTGGTCTGCCAAAATTTGAATTGGGCCAACAGCCCCCATTCGGCCTTTGGGGCTCGTCTCTTTCCATTGCACTTCCGTGTGCTGCTGCTGCTCAGTGAAAAAGTCCTCAAGTCCTCTGACCTGGACCGATCAGGCGGTGATCTAAGACTTATATAAGCGTACTGATCTATTGATCAATCGAATGATTTTAATGATCAAAAATATAGTTATTAGTTAGGCGATCGAAGTACTTAAAAATGTTGATCATTTACTTTTTGAGCAAAACGATTGCATTTGATCGCCACTGATCAGTGCCAATCAACATGAACAGAGGTGAGATCACTACATCGGGAACCAAGGCCTTTGGTCTGCCAAAATTTGAATTGGGCCAACAGCCCCCATTCGGCCTTTGGGGCTCGTCTCTTTCCATTGCACTTCCGTGTGCTGCTGCTGCTCAGTGTTCCGATTGTAATACATTATTTTCGGCCGAGAGAGAGTGCTTTTCCGTTTGTGCAACGGAATCATCCATCCGTTGGCCGCTGCACAAACATTGGCGCGGCCAAATCTGCGCTTTTCCCACCCACTGGACTGGCCCAATTGGCCACTGTGAGCAATAAAATGGGGCCAAATGGCCGATCAAGGGGAGGCAAGGACCATTTGGCGGCTGAAATGCGATCTCCGCCCCTCACTCGGCTGGCCCCATTCAAATGCGCCTTTTGGAATGGGATGTGGGAGAAGCTTAGTAGACCCCTTGGCCCGCACCAAATGTCGTAATCATAAGGTCAAAAAAGCATTAGGTATTTGCGATTTTCTGGCTCTAAGCGTTTTTAAAGCCTAATCTTAGATTTTCGAACAAATTTTTTTAAATTTTCCAGTCCGTGCCCATTTCTCGATTTTGTGGATTAATAAGTATTACTAATCAATTTTTGGGAAAGTTTAATTTTTAGATCTAAGCTTTTTAAAAAAATTTACTTTTTCTAAGCCAAACCTTGGATTTCAAATTGCATTTTGACAATTTTCTAAACCAAACCTTGTTTACAAATTTCACTCCCTTTTCCATTTAAGGAACCACTCAACTCCCAATTTCGGGTCTAAAATGATTGAAGTCCGTTCGCATTTTTGTTCAAGTCTTCCACTTATAGCCTTATCGTTGGCCTGGATCTCGGCATCCACATCTCGTCTTCTTCCACAGCGTTCCCCCGTCCCTTGTTCGCATTGTTTATTTGTTAGATTTACAATGCCCCTTCAGAGCCCAATTTGCCCGAGTGCCTTTGGGCAAATCCAAAAGAACACACATTTCCGGGGCACAACCGCCCAGCCAAAGCCCACCCAAGACCACTATCTGTGTTTGCCCCACAACTCTCTTATCAGCGAATAATGTGACCCACAAAGGGGCGCTCTCTCCGACTCTTCGAGTTGTCTTCAGCGGAAGACTCGCCGTGGAGGCGCAAAATGGGCGGACTGTTGGTCAAGAGAGGGCACACACAAAAAGAGTGCCGATCCACTCGCCCACTTTTAGCGTTGCCTTTTTTGCCTTCGGGTTGCCTTATCTCTTTCCTCTCTTCCGCCCCTTTGCAGTTTTACACTGTCAGCGTGTAGATCAGATAAATTTGGGAATTATGGGATAATTGTTTAATTAGACTTTTCTCCCCCAAAGGCCAGTTCAGACCTTCACATGATGGGCCTCCGGTCTTCATTTTGGTGCCATACTTGTTCAGATGTCTCTCAACTTAAAAAGTCGCATAGTTTGGCAACGGCTAGAGATCCTAGGTTGTTGGTTAGACCAATTTTGGAGCTTCAAAATAGCAGAAACGCAAACATTGATTGCGCCAGTTTCGGGCTAAAAAGATCAGAGATTCACTTTTTTCGACATTTTTCCAATCGCCAAGCCAATTGATGAGCTAGTCGAGAGTTGAACTGAGAGCTCTTTTTGCTCTCAATGGGCACTTCAATCAGTTTTATTGCTTCAACTCTGGCCAGTTTGTGAGCCGTCAAATTCCCCTAACAGTCTTTTCGCCTCACCTTTCTCGCCCCACTTTTCAGGCCGTTCCTGTTGGGCGCCAAGTTCCCGTTCGAGCAGTCTCTGTCCACCATCAACCCGGACGACTCTTCGCTCTCCTTCGACGACTTCGAGCTGGACAAGCGGCAGCCGCTGGCGCGAATGCCGCGCCATCCCCAGCAGCACTTCTTCATTTCGCCGGACGCCAGCGACGATGACTTTGACGGCACAGCGGCAGGCAGTGAGCCGGAGATGCGCGAAATGCATGCGCTGGGAGAGCAACAGCGCAGACGGAGGCACCACCACCACCGGCTGGGCGCACTCCCGCCGCCGCCCAGCGCCACCCAGTCGGCGCCTCGCACTCCGCAGAAACAGCCACGGCCGCCGGCACTCGAAATGATCGAGGTGAGGAGTCCATTGAGGGTCAAGTGATCCGATGAAGGCGTTGGTTGATCAATGATGGGCTGAACGAACCATCATCTAAAGTGGTTTTTTACTAATTGGTCGGAGGCGAGAGATCGAGAATTGTTGAATCTCTGAAGCTTCCTGATTTGATCTAAAATGATCAGACAGCAGACGAACATGACAAGCGGATCAAACAATCAAAACACATGGATCGTAGAATGATTGGATCACTAAACTGATAATCTGATAAGGTTGATCGACATCAAAGACTAAGTGATCAAAAAACCTTGATCAAGATTGATATGTAAGTACAATAGAATAGCCAAAGTGATTTGTAATAATTGTGTGCTGTTGCTCAGGAGATTTCGCCGGTGCTGCCGCCACCGCTGGAGTGTGCCAAAGACGAGCTGGACGTGCCGCCGCTGCCGATGCCGCTCCAAATGAGCAAAGAGTGGCGCCCGCTGCAAACCAGCACAATGACCAACTTCCACGCCACGCTCCCAAAAACAAATCCGCGCCATCAGCGGGCAGCAATGGAACACCACCACGCCAATTTGGTGAGATCTGGGAGGAAAAGGTGCATTAAAAGCTGATAAAAATATAAAATGGGGGAATAGGACAAACTATCTACTGCAAATTATCTACCCAACCCAAATGGACAAACTATTCGGTAGATAGTTTGTCCTCTACCCTAAAATGGTTGCCATTTTCGTTGGCAGAGATTAAAATATTTGGTCGTTCAATGAAATTTTGAATTTGTTCTTGTTCGCATTGTATGGCGTAATGTTCCCTCTACTATTATACTATGACTCCTCATCCTCCCATATTCATTATTCAGCTTTACTACTATCTACTATTATAAGTAGATACTATGACTCTATGACTCCCTCATCCTCCCACATTCAGCTTTACTTTCTCCGAAAACACAAAACGTCTGTTCTGATAAATCTCTAAAATTTTTAGATAAAATTGCTACCGTTTTTGCAGCCCCAGCTTGCGCCGTTGGAGCCCCCGCGCAGTCTGTTCGACCCGCTCTATCGGGGCCCATTGGCATGTTGCGCCGGCATCGACTTTTTGGCGCACACGGCGCGCCCCGAAAACTACAACTTGCCGTCCGCTCTCGCAAAAAGTGTCGGCATACGAGGTACGCGAAATTGTGCTAAATAGTAAAAAGTAAGAAGTGCAAATGTAAATCAAAAATTCGGATCAGATGTGAACAGGCTGATGAAATCAACTGTTGAATAAGTCTATTAAATTCATATTCAGATCTTTCATATCAGATAAGGTGATCTGGTTAATCAAGACATATGGGATCATTGAGTGGATCATTCAGATCATCTGATCAATCACAATTCAGATGTTGATCAGTTTACCATTAAGTAGATTTGTATCTAATGTTCGGATCTTTTAAATGAATAAAAAATATGTCGAAATTTATTTTATATTTGCACTTTACTTTTTACTATTGACCCCAACATGACTAAATGCACCAGCTGAATTACTTATTATAAGGATATTAGTATGCATTTTGCAGGCATTCTCTTCATCCAGCTGAGTGTTTCCTCGGACGCAGTGTTACGGGTGCACGTCAAAAATGGCGCCTATTTCCTGAAAGAGGCCCCCAGCACATCGTTTGTCAAGGTTATAATGGAAAGACTAAAATTCATCGGAGAAAATATTTAGTTGAAATATGAAAAAAGGTTTCTTATTCAAAAATTTGTTTGAGAAATGCGAAGAAAAAAAGTATGGGGTCAGCTGGGAATTGAACCCAGGGCCTCTCGCACCCAAAGCGAGAATCATACCACTAGACCACTGACCCACTTGCGACGAAGGAAACTCGCGGACCTATTTATCTTTTTTGATTGCGATTCGCGCGCTGCTGCATAAAAATAACGTGGAATGGGAGAAGAAGCGATTGATCGTATAAACATTCTAGTCTCATACCTTTGGGATCAGCTTAAAAAATATAAAATGGATGTAAAGATCGTTTTTTGTTTTTAAAACGAACAGTTAATACCCCAAAATTAAAATAAGTACGATTAGATATTTCGAATATAACATCGATTAATTGCCTTCTCTTCTTTTGTTTCCGCTTTACTCAAACCTAGTGCTCTCAAAGATTGCATTCAATTGCCCAAAAGGGTTTTCCATTTGGCGTTATATCCAAATTCCTGATCCCTTTTTCCCGCGCAGGTGGAAATTCGGCGTGCCGTGTCCAACCGAAAGCGCACCAAGTACGACAAGCGCTTTGTGTCGCAGTGCTCGCAGCAGCCGCTGTCAGCCCACTCCAACTTCCCGGAGTTCTACGAGTCGTTCTGCTTCCGCATCTCGCGCGTCCACCTAAAATTCGGCGACAAACTCGGCATCAGCGTATTCGCCAGGGCCGGCGAGGACAAAACGTGAATTCAGGGATCGCATTGTGCCATCTAAGCATTTGCCGTTTGCAGACCTGAACTGCTCGGCGGCATGAGCTTCTCGCTGCGCAAACTGATCAAAACGGCCAAAATGGTTAGCCACAAATATGTTTAAATAAACTAAAAATGGAGTCGGATTGAGGATCTAGGCTCCACAATCTAATCCACTCAAATCAATCTTCCCACCAAAAACCAAATCAGTTTTCATTAGGTTCGATTAAGTCGGGATTCTAATAAATTTCTAATATCATCTATTCGTAATAATAATTATGTATAGTATAGTAAATCAAAAAATTGTTTTCATCGCCAAAATTGGCACGCAAGATTGCCGTATTGATTCCACAATGCATAAGAGGACAATGCCAAAATTGACTGTATGGGCCTCATTCTCAGTGTTCATTCCATTTGGGCGAAACACTACTATTCTCTCTTTTTTTGCCCTTCCAGTAATTCAATTTGGGCACATCACCATTCCCCGAATCCATCCAAAACTCCTGACTCTCGAGTGCCTCCCGTGGGCTGGCCCCAAATTTTTGCTCCCGCAACTTTTGCCCATTCATTACGCCAATTCACGTGTCTTCCCCTCCACTGCTCTGTGGCCCTGGCAACACTCATCAGACATTCACTCACATTCTTTGTCTTATCGGCCAATTCCCGGTTGGCCGTAAAAGGAACGCCCGTTCCAGGGGACGCCTCTTCCCTCCGTCGGCCGCCCGCTTCCTTCCCGTTCCTCCCTTTGTGGTGGGACTCCTCTCTAGAGCACAACCAAATGGCTGATTTCCCTTTCAGGCCACTGCAGCTGATGCCATTCTCTCCTTTGTTCTTTGCCCCCAGCAGCCGTCCATCCGCCTCTGTCTCATCCCTCTCTCCCTTATTCAAATCCCTCTTCTTTCGCCTCCCTTTCACCTTCTCCTCTTCCTTTGGCCTAAAACCATTCTCAGTTCTCACCCTTCACTTAATCAACACATCCAATCATCGCTTGACTCTCCTCCTCAAGCCATAAAAGGAAAAAGAGCTGCACAGATAGGTAGGTACGTTTGGTTCCGTGTCCTCCGGCTGCCTTTAACTTTAAGCTTTAAATCCAAGATTCCATGCCATTGGAGAGAATGCCTCTGCCATTCATTCACTCCTGTTCCTCATATGTATGTCCTCCTTCTTCAGCCATTTATCATCTTCCTCATCCCTATTCGTCTTCCCCAGCAGTTCTCCACTTTGCCCTTTCCTCCCCCATAAAAGGAACGAACGCGCGTTCGCCTCTTCTCGCTTCCTTCCGTTCCCATTTTGGGTTCCCAAAAGGGCTCTCCGTCGTCCCATAGGGCACAGCGACAAATGTCTGATTTCCCTTTCCTATGCCTGCTCCCCACAGCTGTTGTTGCCATTGCGTCTTTACGTCCTCTGTCGCCAATCTCTGCTCTGTGCTCTCCTCCCGCGGGCAATCTCGCTTGGACTTTGGATGTCCTTTTAGAGAAGATCGGAAATGTAAAACATTCCAATTTTAAAATTGATTGTCCCATTAATCGACATTTGTTGCTGACAAAAGTTGACATTTTTTGACGATTAACACAAAAATGGGTTCAGATGCCCGAACGCATTTTAAGAGGCCTTTTTCATCTTCGGGACGCTCAAAACTCGAGGGGATTGTCCTCTCTCATCGCGGAGAGCCGCCTTTGGCCGCGCCGTTTCCCCTCCAGCGAAGCGCACTCGCCCCCATCTTCCCGCGCCCGTTCTTTCCTCCGCTTGAACTTTGCCCTTGTGTGCCGAAACGTGAATTTCGGCGCAACAAGGGCGCGATGTTTGATGCTTTCGTGGGCCGCAAAAATGCGTACAAATTGCGCTGCACTTCAACCGAAATGTTTGGCTAATATTCGCATTCTTCCAAAGTGAACGGGAGAACCGGTCTACGCGCAATTAAGTTTCACTGTTCTTTGTGCTCTATTGTTCTGAGACTTCCGACTTCCAAATTTGGGCAACAATCCAATGGGACGGCCAAATTAATTTCTTCCACCTCTAAAACAGTCGTCAAGGCCAAAATGTATTTAATACTCCCTTCCCATTATATACCTGAATGTGAATGCGATTGACATATTAAATATATTTATAGATAATGATATCATTTGTGCAAAAAACCGCTACAGTGAAATCTTATTATAGAAAACGCCTATTTTTGTCCCATTCAGCACACTTCCATTGACGACCTGTCGTCGCATCGGCATCGTCCCCTGTTCCACTTGTACGACTTTGGCGACGACGCAAACCACCAACGGCACCAGCAGAAACAGCAGCAGATGGCCGCCGAGTGCGTGAAGGTGGCCGAGGGCGGATACTTTCTGCTGCCGGACAGAAAGGCGCTGGAAACGCACCTCTCCCAGGACAATGTGAGTCCAATGAATCAGAGACTAATTTCTTCCACATCTCTTCCTCATCTCTTCCCTTCTCCTCCGACAATTCTTCTTCGTCATCCCTTTTTCATTTCTTCGGAATCTCTTCCATCGCAATTCTTCTTCAAAATTCTCTTCAGCTCTTTCTCAATTCTTCCACCTCATCTGACAAAGAGGTTCTTCTTTTGCCTCATTTATCTCTTCCTCCCTTCCTTTTTATCACCTTTTATACCATTATTCTAATTGTATTTTCTCTTCCCCCTCCATTCATTCGCTCTTCTCATCATTCTGATTCTTCATCAGCAAACATTTTTGCGCTGCAACTAAATGTGTTGTGTCCCAGATTCTGCACCGCAAATACTACGACGAGATTGGCGGCTCCACCATGTCCACCAACACCACCAATTCGTCGTTTGGTTCGCCGTTCAAGGTGGGGCATTAAAGAACCAAAGAAAAGACCACAAAAGGAACACTCTCCGCGCATTCGGAATGCATGGGAATGGGAAAGCGCGAGCGCCCATTGGAGGCACCAAAGCCAATTTTGAGGGAGAGGGCAACCAGTGTTTTTGACAGAGCGCAAAATGGTGTTGGCAGCGAATGCGGGCGGTTGTCGGGAACGGCAGCAGAGGAGCCCAGCGCCCTCTAATAAAAGGGCAAAATGAATACCGCCCATCAATTTGCACACGCGGCACTAACAACAACTGCTGCGCGGGACACCTACCTACCTCTGGGCAATTGGCACATGACTAAGACCCAAATTGGAGAGTCCCGCGATAAACCCGGGAATCGGTCCCATTCCGTTATTCCATGGACTGGGGAGAGGGTAGGGCCTCCGCCACGGGAGGGAAACAAATCAATCCACGCACACAAAGGGATTCGCAATTTGATTTTTGCTTTTTGCGCTGTAAAATGGGACACCGGAAGCTGCAGTCAACAGATCAACAGAACGCTAAAAAAATAAATGGCGGCCCACAGAACCATCCATCCCCCGGAAATAATCCAAATCCGGCCCTGGTCCCGTCCATCCCGGTGTCGGGGGTTCAAATTAGGATTAGTGGATTGTGTGATCTCACCTGACCCCTATAGAACTGGGGAACTCTTATTTTACCCATAGTCCATGAACAAAGGGCCCAACCAAAAGCCAATTGTTGGGAGAACAAAGGGGTAAAAAAACGGAGGAACTAAACTGAGCATAATGAGGAGCACAACGGTTTCCGGGCACACATAATTTTTTGCCATTTATTTGCGTTCTTTTTTGGGGCGAACTCTCGCGTCTAATGTTTCCAAAAATTGACTCAACTCTTGTCCCAAACTGTGTGGGCGCGAACACATTTTCGCCTTTCACAATTTTGTGGCCTTGTCCAAGTCCCCATTAGTCGCCCAAATTAACGCCGACACCCAAAGTGCGTCCCCTGTTTGTGCCAAAATCTGGCACAAATTAGCGCCAAGGTGTGTGACGCAGCGCAAACAAACGTCGCGGAATGGAGCGGCGAGGGAATGACGCTAAAACGGGGAAATTCGCGTCGATCCACACCATTTTGGCCAGTTTCACACACATTCTAGTTGCCAAACGGTGGCACTACGTTTGGCGCATTAAGCGCAAAGCGTAGTACCCAAATGTGGCTGCTCACACACCGTTCAAATCCAAATATTTTTAAGCGCAAATCGACTCCACTCGCGATGCTCGAGCTCAAATGTGGTGGTTCACACATGGTTTAAGTACGCGGAGAATTGACCTCAAAAAGAGCGCCAATCTAATTATTATAAGCCCCGTGTTTCCCGTTCAAAAACGCGGCACTCAAGTTCGAGCAGTGTCCGCCCAAATGCTGAGCAGGCTTTGCTGCCCCACCGTTTTTGCGGAACCTTTTCTCGCGTGCTTTGTAACTCGTAGTTCTCGTGTCGCGATCCTACATAATTGCCGCTTTGCATGCTCTCGGTTCCGCTAATTTTGGGGGTGAAGAACATGACGTTTAATTCGCCGAACAACTGCTGCCACTTCCACCCCAATTCGAGCCCACCATTTTCTGTTGGCATTTGGCTCATCAGCTATTGCGCGCGTTTAATAAGTAATAACTGAAGGCCAGTTCTTGGCAGCCACTTTTTGCGCCTTCCGCCACTCCTTTTGGTGCCCCACTCATTTTGGCCCCTTTTGGCGCTCACTCATTTTTGCGGGGGCGTATTTGATTACTCCGTTCCTCCTCCTCCTCCTGTGGGGGTTCCGCTCCCCATCTTTGCCCTGCCCCCGCCGTCTCTTCACTTGCCCGCCCGCACAGCACTTATGGCCACCATTCGGGCCCCAAAATGGCACACTCAAGGGGTTGAGCGCGCCCTTTTTTGCGCACCATTGGCCATGGCTTCTGCCCAAATCAAGTCGCGTAAACAACAAAAACATAATCTGAACACCACACTCCTCTCGGTCGCCCCCAAATTATGGGACTTTTGCGCTCTGAACATTTGCGTCCCAAATGTAATATATCGGTTTTTATCTTTGCTAGTTGTTAAGCTTTGTTTTCCGTAACGAGAGGAAACGAATGCATAAAGGTGATGCGACATTTGCGGACCTACACATTAGGCTTAGACGTAGGCTAAGCTTAAGCTAAGTTTTAAGCTTGCCTTGTCTTAGGCTTAAATATTAACTTACTTGACTACATTTTATTAAGCTTAGTCAAGCTAAATAGGCTTTAGCCTAAGCATAAGCATTGGTCCACAAATGTTGTAGTGCCACACAAAATGCGTCTTAGAGTAGTTGATTGGCAGAATGTTAAGGCCAGAATTGGGCAAAAACGTTTCAAATTGGGGCGAAAAGTCCTATAACCCTCTTCTACTCCCTACTCTCAAGTCTCGGGCCCGCCCAACTTTTGTGTGTGGTCGGTTGTTAATCGACTGCATAAATAGTAGAACCCAAATGAACACATGACGTGACTTTTGGCGAACGGATTACGCCCAAATGGATGGCACTCGGAGCACAAAAACTTGGGCATCAAGGTCCACGAGTACGCCGCTTTGGGCGCTAAATGCGTTGTTGAAAGCCGCCGCTGCCAATTCCCGTGTTGACCGAAAATCCATTGGGGGAAGTCCCATAGTAAAGTTCTCTGGTGGCTTCCACAGAAGAGACCAAATATAAGTAGACCAGCGCATAAAAGGGCTCTCAATGTCCCGACTTTTGGTCCGACTCTCAATAAGATCTCGATCAGCTGGTCCCAAATAGAAACGCTTTTTGTACCAAACAGTCGAATTTCTGTTTGATTTTTCGGAGTTTGCCCAATCGGTGGAAATCGCACACAAATAATGTGTGCTCTGACGCAAATGCCCCACGCATTTGGGCCAAATTGGAGAGTCCCGCGATAAACCCGGGAATCGGTCCCATTCTGAACGCATTATTCCATGGATTGGGGAGAGGAGAGGGCCTCCGCCACCGGAGGGAAACAAAAGCCAAAAAATAATGAATGGCCCACCTATCCAGGTCCGGAAATATCAAAATCCGGCAGTCCAAATCGAGATTCAAATTGGGATTTGTGAATTGTGTGATCTCACCTGACTCCTCCTATAGAACACGAAACTCCTTTAGGTCTTGCTCCTTCCCTCCTAAAGCGCCTTTTGTGCGCTGGAGATCGTATCGCGTTTATCCGAATAATTTGTGTTGTTGAATGACCCAGTTGGGGGCAGTTTCGCCCACTCAGGAGCACCCAAATTGAATTGAAATTGTACACTCGGTTGCCCATCGGCTGCGCACTGTTGCACTTTTATGAGCTCTGGGAAGCGCTGCTCTAGCGGCCAATTCATTTTTTTTCATTGGCTGCTGCTCATCCGTGCGCGTCGGTCTCAAAAATAGACTCCACCACTCCCTTCTCCATCCATCCATTCAAATACAATTCGAGAAAAGTTTGCAAAAAGCATTTGCTCAAAACTCGAACAAAAACAGTCTACCAAATTTTAAATTTCGATCATATCTAAACACTCGTGAAGTAAAATTTTTTGGCTCACTTTATGCTTTATGCATTTATACTCCTTATTTGCAGTTCCGTAAAAGTGTAATTGCCTAATTGCCGCCTTTTCGCGAAGCAATCTACAATTTTTAATTTTTTCTATTTTGGGAGACCAAATCGCAGAACCTTCCCACTGTCATGGTGTCATGATTTCCGAAATTCTTCCATTAATGAGGCTTCCAAACAATGGGTATGCCACAATTCAATGTTTCGATCAAAGGGACAAAATGCCACAACTCGAAAGTTTCAATCAATATACTGTTTTTCGATCGAACGCAAAAAGTTAAAATTTCGTCCCGATATAAAACAAAAATAAATATAACGACTAACGAACAACACATTTTGCGATGCTTTTTCTCCCTTTCACTTCTCGCCTCTCTCCTCTGCCCGTCTGCCACATTCAGCCCATCATCATAAGCGTTACCCTTCTTCCCCATTCCACACACACTCAATTTCCGTCACTTCTTTTGCCGCCGCCGCCCATTTTGTGGCCAATAATGAACGGGGAATATAAAAGCGCATTTGAGCACCTGCTCCCCCCTGATAGCCTGCCGCATCTAGAGGCGGCCGCTGAAAGCGGAAACGCACTTTTTGCGGCGCAAGACGGCACCACGACAAAACGACACAATTGGTCCCAACGGGGAATTGGCGCGTCCGAACAGAGGTCCCCCCCCCCCCAGTGGGGTGTGATAATAGAGGCAATGGCACGATTAAGTGCATATGCAGCACGTTCATTAGATTTAGACTGTCGCCTGCCGTAAATACTCCCTCCCGATACCCCCAATAATAATCCCACTAAAAGGGGTTGAAGCCATGAAACTGGTCCCAACCGTCCGGGTGCTTGGTATTGTAAATTGTACAAAGTTGACGTCTGTCTCTTCATCTTGGGTCACGACGACCTTGAGTTCAGGACGTTCACAATTGAGATCTCATAAACCACCTCACGAATAGCAAAGGCACTTAGTGTCAAGCGCATCTAAATATTTTCATCTCATCCGAACTGCGATTGATAAAAGTTAGTTAGTTATTGATCAGCGGACTCATCAATACGACTCGAATGTGGTCCAAATTCGAAAGCAGATTCTAAAATGAGCCGGCCAAGTTTATAAGGTTTTAGCCACAATTTGAGTCTCCACACAGTTTTGTTTGACTGCAATCAGCATCACGCACCACAAACTTCCTCATCAGTTTTCAGCGCATTCATTTGCACATCTGCGCGCGCATTTGCCAATTTTGTCACAGTCCGCATTTCACGTTTTTAGCGTTCCCCGGAATTTTCCACATGCACTACTATGTGTATAATATTTCCCCGGCCACTTGCCCTTCTCAGATACCAATACTAAAATATATATCACATGCAACATGATCAGATCATCCATCAGCAGTTTTCTTGGCTCATTTTATGCATTATTTCCCGATTACTTTTCAATCTTTATTAGTAGTTAGTGCAGCTTTGTTGAGAATTTTTTTCGGCTTCATTCACTAATATTACCTCTTATTCTCTGTTCTTACCCAAATTTCCTAGCATATAACGACCATAAAAATGAGGGAGAGGTGCATTTGCCATTTCGGATTCCACATTTCGCGTTTGGCGTTCCCCGGAATGTTCGGAGTTTGCTCTTTTTCCCGGCCCACAATTTCCGGTTCCATCCAGTTTCCAGTTTCTGCGCCGCCGCCAAATCCGGCGGAATTCCATTGCGCCTTCGCGGAAGACGTGTGCCCAATCGCATTATTCAAATCCGGGGCATTCGGCCGCGCCATTTGCGTTCGAGTCTTCGCGTCTGGCCAATTTCTACGCACTTTTGGAACACACGAAAAAAAGTGAATTTATTGCGGCGCGCGCCAAAAATATGCGCATAAATTTGTGCGCCGTGAAACGAGAGTGCCGGATGGGCCGGCGCAAATGCACAGCTCATTTGGAGGCGCGATAAACAATTTTTCGGTGGCCACGGGAGGCACAAGACCCCCAACCTTATTGCGCCCAATGAGGCCATTGCGTGTCCAGCAGAACGCACATTTGGAGCCCCAAAAAATGCGCAGAATAATCTGATGTGTGTTGGGGCATTTGGTTGAGACATTTTATCCAAAAAAGTTTCGCCAACTTTTGTCACATGAAGTCGGCACGTTTTTTTGGCATGTCGGCAAAAGTCTCGACATAATCTTGGCAACTTGTTTCCCACATTGCACATACCGAGGGCCAAATAAATGCCATTTTGTAGCATTAAAATGCAATCAAAATAACTTGATTTGGCATTAAAATAAATGCCAAAATTTGGGTACTTTTTGGCCCATCAAAGTCTAAACTCCACACAACACGATCTTTGCGCTTGGCGCCAAATTCAATTGTTGGAGAGCAAAAATGCGACTTTGCGGGCACGCACTCTCTCAATTCCCGGGGCTCATCGCCCCGAACACACATTTTAGCTTTTAGGGCTCAGAGCCCTGTTGCTGATGAAATTCCATCCGCCGGAGAGAACAAGCAGTGCCATCCCCCGATTGTTGTCCTTTGCCGCAGAGAATCTGCTCGGGCAACAGCCAAAACTTGCGGCGGCGGAAGACCTCCTCCTCCTCTATCCTCTTCAGCTGCTGCAGCGCCAGGCGCCGCCAAATTAATGTGCTGCCCCTGTTTTGTTTGTCCCCAAAAGTGGCACTTCTGTGCAGCAGCCCTCCGCTGTTCTTCTGCTGCCGCTGCGGGGCCATTGTGTGCCCATTATGTGGTGGGCCTCACTTTATTAGTCCTCAGCCTCCGGCGGAGTGCTCATCCCACAAACGAGAGCGCTGCGCTGTGTTTTGGCAACAGCACACGATGACGGGCTTTGGGCAAGCGATTTGCGACAGGAAAATGAGCGATTCTTTCAAGCAAAACTGAAAATGAGCAATTCTTATAAGTATTTGGCCAACGCCCACAAATGGCCAATTACCTAATTAGATTGGAATAGTTCCATTGGATGGACACGCTCTTTTGACTCTCTCTCTCTCTAATGGCATTTTGCTCAAACATGCAAATTATTCAAATTGGTCAAGTGCATTGTGTGCCCCGCAATTTGTTATGCTTTCGTCACTCCCCCAACTCGGGGCTCAACAAATGCGGACTTAGGGTTAGGGGGCTGCGTCGCCTGCTCTGTTGGTTGTCCCTCGGGATATGGCTAACGCCACACACAAAACGAATGAGAATGAGTGAATGATGGATGGCGCAACAAGGGCCAATGGGCGCGGCGATCCGTCAAAATCAAAAAGTGTATATGTGCGTTGTGCTTCCGCCTGTCCCTTTGGTCGAGAGTTTCGGCGCCGAGACAGGCGCGAAAAGCCGATGGCTGTTGCCCTCTGTGGACTTGGACTTGACATTTGACGTGTTTGACGTCTCTTTCTTTATCTCTCTATTCCCCCTCCTGTTACCGGATCAAACGCAGAAGAGGCAACAGCACACATTTCCCAGGGGCCACCTCTGGCCAAGCATCGTTCTTCCACGTCAAACACATATTTTGGGATTTTGGGGTCCGCAAATGGAACAGCGCCAGCGTCCCAAAAAGTGCCTGTTCCGTTCCCTCACTTTCAGGGCTTGCCACATTTTTGAGTTTTGCTCCCCAACAGCAGAAGATCGAAAGAGCACAGAGAACATCCAATATCGGACAAGCTGCGCGCCCTTTTTGGGTCCCAATTTGGCACCAAAGCCGAAAAAACTTAAATGAAGGATTAACTTTTAAATTGCGCCCAAAACTTGCTTCAAATGTGCTCCTAATTTTCGCCACACAACTCAGTCCCAGTCCCCAGTCTTATTCCACGCGACCCACTCTCCACTCCGTCGTCGACTTGGGCGGCACTAGGACATTTGCGGACCAATACTAAACTTATAGGCTAAAGCCTGGGTTAGCAGCCTAACAGCTTACGACTAAGCTTAAAGTGTAGCAAAATATTTTAACCTGTCGAGGGAAGGCAAGTTTAAAGCTTAGCTAAGTTTAAGCCTAAGCCTAATGTGTAGGTCCGCAAATGTCGCACCACCGACTTGGGCATCAAGAGGGGTTGTCTGTAATTTCCGCCAAAGCGTCCAATTTTACGACCCACGTCGCACAGACGTTCGTTCCATTTTGATATTTTTAATTTTGCCTCGCAAAAAATCAGGCCAAGAAGTCACCGGTCCTGCGTCTTCTGATAACGTGGTAAAAGCCAAGCACACAATGTTTTGTCTTTGCGTAAGCAATTGTTGAAAGTTCCGCGTCCAATCGCACTGTTTTGCCAACAAACGAGAAACAACCAACCAAACAAGGCTGTGTTGTCTGGCCAGTGTTTTCCGCCATTGTGCCCCATGTTTTGGGTCAAACTCCATTGGCACAATGGAAAGTTGTTGCCCCGCCAGTTAAGCCATTCCCGGGAAATGGACGCGACCTTTGCGTCAGCGCAGCCGCAAAAACAACAGCCAACTCGTCGCTTCTCCGGAAACCCCGCAGCACTCGTTAACATCGTTACTCGCGCGCTCCCAAAAGGCATCATCATTTGGCTCCGATGAATATGAAATGTGATGAATGCAAATTAACCGGAAATTGCATTAACTCGTGTGGCGTTGAGACGACTAATTCCACCATCCAAAAATTGGCGTTCCAAATTCGAATGAATTTCAGCAAATGAACATAATGCCAAATCCCGTTACTTCTCTTCAGCATCGTTTATTCTTTTAGGTATTCTACCTATAATATGGTTATGTTCTTATGTTCATTTTTTGACATTCGAATTAGGGCCACTTTTCAGCTGGGGCTGAAAATTTTTGACTGAAAATGTGAAAATTTTGGACATCTTCTTGGGTCGGAATTATTCTAATAAGTAATCGACATACACAATAAAATGCCTACTAATTCGAAAAATGCCTACTAATTCGACCGCGACTCTGCTATACATTTAGCATTTTCCAAGTTTCTTAAAGTTGACGCAAATTCCATCCATCCCCAATTCCGGTTTCCACCGCCGGGATTTGAGAAATTCATCCCGCGTCATTCATTATTTTATATTGTAAAATGAGTCATCTCCCATGTCCCATGTGCCCTAGTTTGCAAAACGAATGTTTACAACAAATTGGCAATGAAACAATTGTTGAGAACATATTCATATTTTATTTGAATTTTTACATCCCCTGGGTTGGAGACCAATTAAACACACAACAAACGCAGTCGCTTAATTCCTCCTCCTGTTCCCGCCCAAATTTGTGTGTGCACAACGGCTTTTTGCGTTTAGTTCTTCCCTCGATTGCTCCGCCAAATGAGAGGCGAAGAAGACCCAACAAATCCCCCAATGGCCTCAAATACCGCGTTCCGGTTCCCCCAATTTTCAAAGGGATGGCCCAAGAACCAAGAATCTAACTCATCAACAAATGAAGAGAGTTTACATATAATTGACGCGGAATGAGCCCAAAATGCCATCAACTTTTGGACTTTTCAAAAATCCCCCATTTCCCACTTTTTTTTAAAATCGGCCAAATGGGATGGCACTCAACTCTGGGAGAACTCATTAAGAGAGAGGAGAGAGTTAAAAGTTTTGGCCGGAAACGGCGGGAATTAGTAGCCATTGGACCGCACATTCCTGGGACTCTGGGGTCTTGTGCCGTACGCGCGGCACAAGATCAGGGGATTATATCTTAGTTTTGCACAACATCGCCCAGAGAATCTTAGAAGAGGACTTATGGCCTTTTTTCTGCGTCCTAATCACACGCACTGTGCAATTTTTGCGCGGCTCAACCATGTGCCAACAAATCTTGACGTGCAGTTAATGCAAAAATACCATTCTTGGCAGAGGTTTATCCCTGCTTGGGCCAACAAATCTTGACGTGAGATTGGCACAAAATGCCATAAATTCTAATGAATCTTATCTTGACATGGACCAAAAATGTCAACAAATCTTCTTGACATAGTGTCGGAAATGTCAACACGTCTTGACGTATGGGCCATTCAGTTCCAAACACCAATACTCTGCAGTTGTTGTTGGCCATTTTATGACTCCCATTTGAGGACCCAAAAGTTGAGTGCCCGATCGCATTATTTGATTGGCCCAATTGCGTAGGAGAGAGGGGACCCAGTTGGCCCAGATCCTTATCAGTAGTCTTTAAGACGCGGGGGACGTGCGTCAAGGGACTCAGGGCACAAGTCGGGGACAAAGAGCGCGATAAGGCACCGCCTTAAAGGGGCATGGGCCCCCAAACAGTCCAACACAATTGGCGAGCGACACACGCCCATTGCCCGCACGTCAAGTGATCGGACCATGCACCCATTATTTCCTCTTTTAAGCGGCCGCCTTTACCCCGTCTTGGTGGAGCACACACTATTTTAGGCGTAATCGGTACACGGCGTTCGTTGTCTCATTCACGATTTTTGAGTGCTTTAGTCCTTTTACGCAAAACTCCGGGATTTAAGTAAAGATTAAATTTTTAAAGAGTCAGCGATGTTCAAATGCATAGGATCCCACGACTGGCCAGCCACCAGCCAGACGTCCATTGCAGATTGGCAATTGCCTTGTGACATTTGACGCGCAAAACTTTGTACCCCCGATTCTCGACAGGGGTGCTAAAGCGCTTATCCAAAATCCAAAGGTGCGCATGTCAACTGCAACTGCGGCGACATTTGAGAGTCGAGATTAGCAGAAGCCGCACTCTCGAGGCGACTCTCGAGAGACGGATGGCACCGACTCTCGAAAGAGGCGGAGTCAACGAGTGAAAAAGCCAAGACAAAAAGTCCCGCCCAGACTGGCTCTCGCGCGCACAGACCTTTGCATTCATATTCATTTGGCGCCAAACGGCAGCAGCACCTCTTAGTCTGGTGGTCCCACTCTCCCCAAAGTCTGCTCAGTCCTCAAAACACACAATGTTCGTCTCAATCGCTGCGCTCAAATCTCGCTTCACGGTGCAACCGACCAATGTATTGTATAGTTGGGGGTCAAACAGGGACTGGAAAACGTTGGATTGAGTCCATTTTGGGTAGACATTTGCGTAAAGCCCTTCTAGTCTGATCGTGAGCGTTTAAATGCCCACAACGAAACCGATTTGAGCCACATTCCCCCGTTGCAGATGATGAGCGAACCGGAATGGTCATCTGCACGCCACCACGCCGCCGCCGCGTTGGGCACTCGCTTCGGGGCCAAGCCGCCGCCGACGCTGAACTTTGGCGCCAAAGAGGCGGCGGCCAAGGGCCCCAACGGCAATAAAGAGCAGCACAACGGCACCGAGGCGGCCGACTCTTCCCACTACACCACTTCGAACAACTCCTCCTCCTCCCAGTCGGGCATTGAGTACAAACGCAGCCGCCCCATCAACGGGCTCATCAGCGTCAGCACCAAGCAGGGCGCCCGCCCAATGCCCGCCGCAACTATGGCCAACGCCAAAATGGCACAACTCGGCATCCCACCGACGGCAGCGGCGAACACAAGTGAGTTGTGGTCTGGTCCACTAAATGGTTAACGGTTCATCAGATTGCGGCAAGCAGAATGCCAAAATCAAATTATGTCACAGAAGTTCAAATTATGGAATAACACATGCCGAAAATCAATTTAGGAAGAGAGTGCCAAAAGTACCAAATAAATCTCTGATAAAATTAGATAGGTACCGTATTGACAATGGCATAAGTATAAAATTGTGTCACAATTTCTAGCATACGAACGCCAAAAGGGTGCCGCCAATCACTGTTTCTGTGTTCACTGATCAAACATTAAATATTAAAATGCCATAAAAGGCCAATGTGCAATAGAGCCTTTTTTTGTCCATTGTTTTCGGTTTGCTATAAGCAAGATTCATTCATTCAGTTCCTTGTCGGTTTCCCACTAATTAATTGTCCGTTGTGTGCCACTGGGGCTTCCTTCCTGTGTATTTGCCTGTGTTTCCCGTTTCCCTCCGCCACTTCCGCCCCGTCCAACGTTGTTTGCGTTCAGCTGACACCACCACGTCGGACTTCACGTCCAGCGGGTTCACTTCCTCCTCCGGCGCCAGTGCCCCCCAACAAATGGGCAACGCAATCGGCGACAGCTTCAGCAGCGTTGGCGCCGACGTGTGCGCGCCGGAGGCGATCAGCCTCGCCTTCGTGCCGGAACCGCGGAACGCGTACACGATGGAGAAGGGTCGCGAGCACCGCGGGGGCCCCAGTGCGGCAACAATGCGCGCCAAGAGTGAGCAGCCGCCTGCGTCCGGCGAGCGCAAGGAGACGCCTCCCAAGGGCCAAGGCGTGCCCTCCTGCTCGTCCGCCTCCTCGTTGACGGTGTCCAACGCCGGAACCGCGGCAGCGGCGGCGGATTCAGTGCGTCGCGTGGCCTCGTTCACGTTCTCGCCGCCCGGCGCCGGTGCCAGCCTAGGCGCTCCGCCGGGCGCGCCGGCGCACTTCCGGCTGAGCAAGCGCAACTCCGTCTCGGTGGCGGGGCGCCACGGGGCGCTGACGGACAAGCTGGCGCGCAAGCAGCACGCGTTCGGGCCGCTGGGGCGGACGCTGAACTTCCTGAAGAGCAAGCTGGACTTCACCATGTCCGCGTCGGCGCTGTGCCCCACGCGCGAGGAGTGCCGCCTCTGGCAGGAGTCCTTCGAGGCGCTGCTCTCCCACAAATGTGAGTGGTGGTGCCACACACAGACAGCACTCTTCTGAGTCTATTTTTGGTGACTAATAATCCCCGGGCGAAACGTCTCTAATCCCACATCCGCCGCCAATCCTGAAAGTCTAGTGCCTCCGATGTCTGCGCGTGAATTTTATTATCCGATTGAGGGGGGGGGGCATTTCGCAGCCAAATTACCATTCCAATTTGATGGCACATTCCGCGCTCAAATTTCATTCAAACCGAACACATTTTGCATCCAAAACGCCATCCAATTCTTTGACGCCCAAAACAATAATGTCCAAATCGATAACACTTTTAGCATAGCCAAAGAGTCGTTCTGTTAAATTCTATTCCAATCAGAGGCATTTTTAGCGTTAAAATGCCGTTCGAATTAATGGCACTTTTTCGATCAAAATGTTTTGTGTGTTGCAGACGGCTGCTTGCTGTTCCGCGAGTTCCTGCAGTCCGAGTTCAGCGAGGAGAACCTGGAGTTCTGGCTGGAGTGCGAGGAGTACAAGCAGATGAAGCCGGCCAAGAAGCCCACCGAGCAGAAGGCGCGGCGCATCTACGCCACCTACGTGTGCGAACTGGCGCCCAAAGAGGTAGCGGAAAAACTAAAAATATGTCTAGGGCAGACACAGACTCTGTGGATTGGGTGGGGATTCCTCCACTCTGCTGAGCGACCTATCCACTTTCCAGCAACTCTTTGGGGGGATTCTGCCATTAATTTAGAGCGCAATTGGCACCAAAAGTTGGACGCCAAAATGGATCCTAGATTCTCAAAAAGGTCAACACATTTGACGTCTGCTACTGTTCAGGATGGGAGACTTAGGGAACAGGAATGACATCGAATGACCTATTCATTTGAGTGTACAGTTCAGGATGGTTAAAGTGAAAATTAATTCTAATTCAATACATTGTGTTGAGCCGCCGTCCCTTTTAAAATGGCTTCCCTTTGCAGATCAACCTGGACAGTCAGACGCGCCTGGCGACCAAGGCTGCGCTGGAGGATGTGCCGCTGCGCATGGACATGTTCAATTTGGCGCAGAGCAAGATCGAGCAGCTGATGGCCAAAGACTCGGTCAGTGAACAGAACTGGGATTCGACCGATCCAAGATTTGATCGGTGGTGATCCTGACCAATCAAAGTGCCATTTATTTTGATCTGGACTGATGAAGTGGTCAATTTTTCGGGAAAAATGATCAAAATTTGTGTTTGACATCCAACTTTCGATCAGTTTTGGATTGAATCGATTGCAAATTTGATCTTAAATGTGTACCAATTTTGCAGTATCCGCGCTTCCTCAAGTCCGAACCGTACCTGGAGCTGTTGAACGGCAGCGCAGACGAGGAAGAGGGCGGCGGCGCCTCGACGGCGGATGGCAAGAAGCGCCTGCTGCGGGTGTCCAGCGCCAAAGAGGCGGGCCGCTCGGTGAAGGCCGCCTCCGCGGGTGCGACCACCACGGGCAGCAGGTATTGATCGTTGTTGATTTTTTAGTCATTTTATTGGACGAGTTGAAACTTGCGAAACAAAATTTTCAAATAGGCAAAATTACAATATTCACTGATTATCCGACTGTCAGAATTGATCGGTCTGATCTGATCAATTTGGGATTTTCATCTGATCTGGTGGAGCTCATTGTGGACCCTGGCCCAATTTCATCCATAGTCTCACCCGAATAAACTATATTCACTGATCAGAGAGAGACGTGAATAGATTTTGTTTGACTGTATTTGTTCAGATGGCTAGTGTAGTAGTAATTCTCTCTTCTTTTCTTTATCATGTTTGTCCAAATCAAATGGACCCAAATTTTGCTAAGCAAGTTCCGCTCCACAACAGCTTTTAGTGTGTTTTCTCATCGATTTTATTGGTTCAGGAGTCCGTCGTTGTCGCCCAAGCTGAACGGCTGGAATCCGGCGCGGCGCAACACAACGTGCTCGCCGGCCACCGGCGCCACCCTGTTGCAGATCCCCTCAATCGCGGAGTGAACAAAAGGATATTCTATTCTGGACAATTTGATTTGGACATATTAAATAAATCACATTTTGATCGAATTCTGCACACTTTTTGCATTCTACAGTCGTCCCCACGGTCAGTCTCTCTCTCTTGTTTCCCCAATGAATGTTCTTTGCCAGTATTACCTATTATAAAATTACTACACAAACAGAAACATTATTTTTACAAGTTCTAGAGATGTGTCTGTCCCCATTTCAATTTTTGTATCACTTTTGTGCTTAATGCCTAATCAACCATATTATACCATTGCGAATTTGATATTGATAAATGATAAACACAAATATTTTGTGATAAAAGGTGAATGAATGATGAACCAATCGGCCTACTGGTCTCTCGCATTAGCTGGTCATGATCAGTCAGATGATCGATCCGATCCTGACCTTTGAACAATTCTTCAAAGTTCCAACGCATCTTCAACTCCTGGCTACCCATTGGCGAAGGAGCGTTCGAAAAATCGTCTGATTCTCTCCTTTTTGGCAAATGCACAAAACTGAACCAATCAATTTTCCACCTCCTGACATTTCCAACATTGAGGTTTCCCCAATAAAAACGACAAATGACTCAATCGCCGCTGCAACAATATTATGCTAAATGGGAATTTAAATTGTTGGAATCTCTCCAAAATAAATTGAAATGTTTCTTGTCTGAGTGTTCGAAGAGAAATCATTAACAGCAATTGTGCTGATGAGAATTGTTGAAATTCCGATCTTCCTTCGGATGAAAAATCAAATCGATGCGGGAAGATGCCGGAAAATGTGTAAATGCGAATAAAATGGGTATGAAATGGTATGAATAACGCGATCAAATACCTATGCGGATTGGTTTAAATTTTTTATTCGGAGTAAACACATTCACTTCGAATTCATTTCCGATTCCGATTACAAGAATTGATTCTTGATGTATTTTCCACACCCGACTTTGGCGCTCTGCGTGCCAGCCCTTCTTCTGTCTCAGATGATTCTAATGGTGGAGACCGCGTGCACGGTCAGTCTAGCAGCGAATTTATTAAGTAATTCAATGTTAATGTTTAACGTAGAGATACGAAGAAGACGGCTATTCGTACTGCACATTCGCTAGTCAAGTAAACCTTGACTTTGATATCCAACCGCGTATGTTGAATGTGTTTGTTTTACACGTACATATTTCACTCAATAACAGTGAAGAAGTCCACGTGTGCAACGCTCGCCGTAAACCAACTCCTCGAGAAGTCGTACCAGATTCACCAAGGGGATCTGCGACGATTTTCGGCCCAAAATCTGTTGGACTGCTTCAATGAAGCTGTCGACAGCTGCACAGGCAATCCGAGCCTCCTTCTCGGGTTGGCTAAATTAATAACCAAAAATATCGCATACATTTTCAACTGTTAAGTGAAATCCGCCAAGCGTGTCGTGGAAAAAGGGATGCCTGGCAAAAAGGAATGTTCTACAAGGAGGATTACATCAATTCCTTCACGGGCGTGAAGCAAGATTGCAAGAGAGAGGAATCTGGTGGAACAGGAAAGATGGTTCCCATGTGCTTCGACATTCAGCGTCCAAACCCAAAGAATGTCCATTCGCTGTTGCAACACCTCCGTTCTGCCCCAATCTTGACCCGTAAGTTGTGCACTGAAATCAAACTTTGTTAAATATGATATGTATTGTGCTTTTTCAGTTCTCAAGTCCACACAAAAGGTAGAAAGGGGGTACTCATTATGTACAATTATTCACCACAGTTTCGCGATTGGGGCCATCGGCAGGCACATGCACCATACGACAAAAGTAAGGACAAGACTCCTGTGCGAGGATCTCACGCCGTACTCCTCTTGGGATACCGTGAGAAGGAAGGGAGGGCAGACGTACAAGTGCTGAACAGTTGGAAAAGTTGGGGAGAAGGTGGGAGAGGGCTGGCTTGGGTCAGCGTCTCAGACGAATTGATCGGCGATTTTCTCGAGACTCCAATGCTACAAGTAGCCAAATTCGAGAAGAGATAGATCCAAGATCAGAATACACTCGTGACATTCCAACAATCATTTCAAAATCGTTCTTTAATCTATTGTGCGTAAAATTTATTTTTACCAAAAATCCAATCAGTGGACAATTTCTCAATTCTCAGTGTCAAAAGCAGCTTGCTTTTTGCGGTGCACCTTCTTACTCCTTAGTATCATCATGCTTCTTTCGTTTCTGTAAGCACTTACGCGACCATTCTGTTGACGACGCTAGATTTGATTTGGCCCCTCCCTTCTAGTCTCTTCCTTTTTAAAGTGCCGATCCAAATGTGAAAAAATCAAGGGGAAATGAGCAAGATGATATAACAAATAGCGAGTCCGAGTCCGGTGCTTTTCATTTTGTCAGCTCAGATCGGGACCGGTCATTCGGGCCACGCCATTCGGGCCACGCCATTCGGGCCACGGCCAAATGGGCCACCGGCCATTCGGGCCACCAGTTAATATATTCACAATTTCGGTTTTTATTTATTTTCTGATTATTTAATGAAACGAAATGATAATTTGTTTTCATTGATAATCGATAAATAGTCGCAAAATCACAATCATTATATTCATTATTCCTTTTTAATAATTACTCTAATTATACCTTATACTTTTTTCTTCTTACTTTTTTTTAATTCAATGTTAATTTTAGACAGGTAAAGTGAATTTTAATTTATTGATTGGCCAGATCCGCTGGTATACGAAATGTCTCGGAAGTAATTTTTTTAAATTCTAATATTAAACTTAGAAATAAGCTTAAGCTTAAAAAGTTGCTTGGCTACACATTAGACGAGGACTTAGGCTTAAACGGGGAGAGGCGTAGTAATGAATTACTAGTATATTCCAAGTCATGCCGGGTAACGCTAAAAGACCGAAATTGTGAATATATTAACTGGTGGCCCGAATGGCCGGTGGCCCGTTTGGCCGGTGGCCCGAATGGCCGTGGCCCGAATGGCGTGGCCCGAATGGCCGTGGCCCGTTTGGCCGTGGCCCGAATGGCGTGGCCCGAATGGGGTGTACCGGCTCAGATGGCTGTTTTTGTTGGCTTATGGACAAGTATAGGTGGCTGCTGTCAGCTGATGACTAGGCCCAAATGCACAGCCAACAACATTGCATTTTGAGTGCGATTAGTAAATAGAAAACAGGAAATTTGCGGGGTTAGTAAATACAGCCTTTTAAATGGGCGATGCGTTTCGAATTGGCTGAACCATCGTTGTCTTGTCATCCGGTGGTGAGACAGTGGAGGATGAGGCGGAGGAGAAGTGCTCGCCACCACCATCACCATCACCATCACCAATAGAAATCAACGAAGCCGTACACGGCGGTGGTCAGGCAGGCGCAGCAGCCCGATGTGCTGGCGTTCTGCTGATGCGCGGCGGAGTGTTGCTGCTGTTGGTACGGCGCGTGTCTGATGTTCGGCTCCACCATGCGCGTTGTTGCCGCGTTTGCAGTGCCGTCTTCCATTCACTGATGCGGCGTATTCATTGCCGTTGGGCCGAGGGTAGTAATGGGAATGGAAGAGCAAAACAATGACCAATGAGATTAGAGGGAGGAAAGGAACTTTGTGGCGGTAGTACACCTGAAGCCGATCAGCACCACCAGTGTCAGCAACAACAGCAACGACATCCACACGTAAGAGGGATCGAGCTGGAGGCGCGCTGCTGCTCTGCGTCTGAAAAGAGGAACATCATTTTGTGCGGTGGTCTCAATCTCAACTGTTTTGTTGCGCACCTGCAAGTCCGCAATAGCCAGTACAGGGCGAACAGCAGCCCACCATCGGGTCGCAGATCTGGGCCATCGAGGCACTTCCCGTACGTCTGTTTGCAGTCTTTTCTAGGGTTGAGCGGGATCGGGAACCCGACCGGGATCGGTCGGGATATCCCGGTTTTTTCAATCCCGATCCCGAAAATCGGCCGGGATCCCGATCCCGCTCAACCCTAGTCCTTTCTGTACGGACTGCAAAAAGTGACTGCTCCAGGTGTCCAAAGGCACTCTGCAAGGAGAAGAACTTTTGAAAAAGTATGCCGTTGAAGCGCTCACATTTCGCCTTCGGATTGCACTGGCAGTGGTCAATGCGGTTACCGGACAATTGGGCACCAGATAAATTTGGACAATTGGGCACCGGAAATCCGGACAATTGGGCACCGATGTGTAACCAAGTGGGC
>VAHH01000253.1:0-41030 GCA_013357305.1 Radopholus similis
AAATTTTGGGCTTTTCAACTTTCTTAGCTAAAAATGTACGGAATTTCATAGAAATTTTGAGAATTCAGAACAAATTCTCAACAAAAGGTCAAAATCAGAACATTTCTGAAAAATCAGAACATTTATTTTTTTTCAGATTAGGACACCTAAAATCAGAACATTTCTGAAAAATCAGAACAGATCGCACCCCTGCCCTTAACGTATTAGCGTCGTCGACCGAGAAAGCGGACGCTTTGCTCGTTTGCATTTGATTGGGAAGTGAGGATGGAATGACGCTAAATGCTTTGTGGCACTCCAAAAGATCCCAATCAGTTCTCGATTCGCGTCGCTGTGTCGTCCTTCACCCGCCCGCCAACATCAGGGATCTTGAGGGAAGCGGGGGAGGAGGGGGGACTTGCTCTCGTTGGCTCCCCCATTAATTTTGCCCGCCAACGCCGACATGTTAACAACCGCATAATGGATGGGCGCGAGAAGGGAGGGAAGAGAGGCTGCGAGTGGAGAAGGCACATATCACCCCTTCATCAGCCCACTCAGCTTCAGCCCATCATTTCTTCTTCGTTCAAAATGTCATGAATCATGATGATAGGTGGAGGTTACGCGCCAAAACAAATGATGCGAGAAGTGCGAGCCAAAGAAGGCTCAGAGAAACCAGGAATTAAATGAGTTATGTGAACGTAAGTTCCCTAAAGGTCAACGGCTTGGGGGAAAAGGCAGTGGAAACCTGCTGGAAACCGCTAAAGGCACATCAATTGGGGACATCCAAGGCGAAAGAACTTGAGGAAGAGAGAGGAATAAATAAATATTAAGTGCAAAATCGAATTGATGAAGGAGAGAAGAAGAGGAAGGAAAAGGAGAAGAAACGGAAGATTTATAATGGTAGAAGAAGAGAAATGCAAGTTAAGGACGAGGAAGGAAGAAGGGAGAAGAAATGGAAGAGTAGTAACAAGGGTAAGGAAAGGAGGAAGAATAGATGAGGAAAAATAAAGGAAAGAAGAGAAAAGGGGGAGAAAAAGACAAGGAAGAGGAGAGGAAAAGAGAATAAGGAAGAAATTGAATAATTTTACAAACCTCTCGAATAGAGTTGGTTTGGCTCTGTTTGGCAATCAGTCATCACCGTATAGGTATGGCCACCAAAAATGTTTGGCCTATGTGTGGCTATCGTTTGATCGTTTGATGACGCCTCGATTAGCAAAAAGTGGAGTTTATGGCTGTTGGGATTGGGGGCCCAGACTCGGTGGATCTGGGGGGGGGGGGAATTTATGGGCCCCAAACCCCAATCATCCACCGATCGCCGCCCACCAGAAGTGGAGGCAGGCTGCTCTGGTTGGATGTAGCAATGGTTCTGCCCGGCATTGTGTGTGCGGATTAGCACCTGTGCCCCCGACTGCTGGCCGAGGACGCCTGGTTAATTGCGTTTTTTGGTGTGCGGCTGCAAGAGCCGCCTCCATTATCTCGCCGTTAATGACCGAGGCGCCGCCGCCGCCAGCCCAAAGATGTTGCAAATGGGCTTTGGGGCTCTGTTGTGTGCTTTTTGGCCAACAAAATGATTGGGCGAGCGATGGATGGGCGCCTCAGCCTCAGCCGTCGTTGATAAACGCACTCCCTCATCTCCCCTCCAATTGCGACCATTTGATTGGATCCCCAATGAGGATTGAGGAGGCACAACAGGAGAGCTGATGAGGCGCCTGTGCCCAACGCCAGTTGGGCCGCCGCCGCACCCCTTTTGATTAATTAGCCTTGATCACATTATTCCGCGAGCGGCGGCACACCACCACCGACGCAACCGAAATCCCGCCAGCGACGGCGGCTGAGGGAGGGCCAAGTGACGCGATATGGCCCAGAAAATGCAGCCAAACCGCCGAGCGGCGGCAAAAAGTCAGCCGCAAAGTGAGCGGCGGGAGCCAACCAGAGGAGTGGGAAGCGGCGAGCTGAGTGAGTGCTCTGTGCTGGGAGTGATTGGAGGCAAAATATTTTGGCGGCCGGCCACCAATCACTCAATCATTTCTCGCGGCGGCACACAGTGGCAAGCTCCTGTGGTGGGCGGCAGAAAGGAATTCTTGTGCCTGCGGACCCGTTGGGATCTGTTGCCGCTGAAGTCATGGCCATCCAATCCATCTTCCAGCATTCCAGCTTTGGGCTTTGGGAGAAGCCGCTTTCCAGCGGGGAAGAAGGCGTTTGCGTAACAAAAAGAGTCCCGGGATTGGAACAGACCGTACTCCAAATTTTGCCTCAGTCGGGGCTTTTGCTCAAGAAAACTGAAAAGGAATCTCCCTAAATTTTTGGCCATTTAGGTGCGATTAAGGCTTAAAAATTGACATTCACCACTCGACAATAAGACAAATTTGTCAATCGAGCGTAAATTCCGATTGGGCCCAAATCCGTTAATTGGAACAGAGTGCTGGATGAAAATTGAGATTGCCAAAAGTGAACCGGGGACCGGTTAGAATAATATGTACTTTGTCCAAGGTGATCAATGATCAGATCTGGCCGATCTTGTCGGCTTAAATGAGATTGAATCGTTTCCTATGTTTGGCTTTTGGGGCCGCGAATAAGCGGCGCTATAACGGTAAACGCGGTCTCACTAATCCGTGAACCGGATCACGAAGAATACCGTGGAGAGTGATGAGTGTGACTAAGCGCTGTGGCTGCGGGTTGGCTGCTGCTGCTGCTGTTTTTGCCCACCAAAAAGCATTGGGCGAGTGGAAGAAATGTCACACACACACATTAAACATTATCTTGCCCAAACACAAAATAGAGGTGTGAACCCATCACCATCATCATCAGCACCTTCACATCGCTTCTGCTGATAAATTTTCTTTTGGTTAGCAGAAGCAGCAGCACTTGGGTGCGGCGGCGGCGCTGATTGGTGTGCCACCGCTTGCGGTTGCCCCACCGCAGCAGAGCACGCAAAAATATCAGTGTCACACATTTGCGTTCTTTTCTTCACACCTTTGGCCGCCCATTCATTCCACTCCTTCCCCCGGGTTTTTTGCTACTTGATAGTTCGTGCACGAACACTTTTTGGGGTAGTTGAAGCGGTTGTGTTCACTGCTGCGTGATTGTTGTGTGCTACCCCCAAGGTGTGGCTCCCAAAAGCAGGGGGCGTCATCCGCAAATGCACGCCCAACGCCCATCCCGACAATAGCCCATCCCAAGAATAGAGGACAATTGCAAAAATAACCCTGGAAGAAATGAATCTTTTACAATTTATAAAATTGTTTTCATGTCTTTTTGAAGCCTGAAAGTTTTCTATCGAATGGTGCTATATTCAACTAAGCTTAATTTCTTTGCCGTTAAGGCCAAAAAATCACCATTTTTGAAGTTTTTTAGTGTAACTTGGCCAAAAGTGAATCAATCAAAAGCTCTTTTTGTAGTATTTGTTGCTTATTCAAGCTTTTCTAATGAGCGCTACTAGCCCCTCCTTCCAGAGTTATGATTATGACTTGTTACAACTTTTCTATACGGATACGCGGTGTTCCGGACCTTACATAGAGTTATGACCTTATGACTTATTATGGTCCTCATCCCCGGGATGGGGAGTCACCCGCAAATGCAAAGAGAGAGCCCCCCAATCTCCAAAGAAGTCAACAACAAATATATATTGTGGCGCCGTCCAAATTACCGATCAACAAAAACAGTTCGACAAACCAGATACGTCCATCTTCTGTTCAGTGCTGCTTCTTTCTGAACGAGCATCCCTCCACCAGACGCGCCTTTCCGCCGGTCGGCTGGCACAGCACGGTGCTGCATCCGACGCACACCTTGAAAGAGTGGGGCAGAGATTTAATTGGGTTAAAGCCTTTGAAGTATACGCCCGTACCACGACTGTCTGCGCATGGCTGAACACGGTGGTGATCTTGTAGCAGCCAGGGCACTTGACGTCCATGAACTGAATTCGAACACATTTGAACTCGTGGCTTTAGCAAACAAATTAAAAAGAACATTTAATGCAGGTCATTCTTTTCTTCGTACCTAACTCCCTAACGAGGATCTTCCTAAGCTGTAATCCCAACAGTCCAAAAATTTCCAAATTGAATTTCCAATTTAAAGCACACAACTAAGCTAAAGAGGATATAGGTAATGGCAAAGTGGAGGTGATTTATCGATTGTTGAGCACTATATGGCAAGTTACTAAAAAATTTTTCATTTTGGAAGATTTTCGATTTTAGTCTTTCTACTTCTCCCATTTTCTCATTTAAGTATTTTGCATTTTCTTACAGGTCATTAGCTCCTTTGGAATAAAAATTGTATAATTCGCATGCAAATGAAATTTCAATTTAGAGCCCACTAAGCTGAAAAGTAAAGTCAGGTATAAGCACAATAGTAATTTTCAATTTGCATTTTCTTCCTAAAGGACCATTAGCTTCTTTGGAATACAAATTGTATAAAATTCGCATACAATAAGCCTATGCTTATTGCTTAAGGTTTTAGAGCTTTCTATGTTTATCCTCTGAGAAGTCAAGCCAACGCACAACTTTTTCTTCACATTTGCTTTATGTCTGTTTGGCTTACGAATGAATTCGGGTGCTGGACGAGTCGCTTCAGCTTGTGCTTTTGTCGCTCCTTTTGCGGGTCAGGGTAAAGTAGGTCTTGCGCCAACGGCATTTTGTGAACTCTCGCTGGTGAAACTTTGAACACTAAAGTCAGGTCACAGAAAGCGTAGAAGTACAAATAAGGAAACATATGCGAAAATATGACATTGCAGGCATTGTTTAAAGCCTGTGTGTGAAAATATTGCTGTGCCAAATTATAACAATTTTGTTGTTGTGCCAACATAAATGAATAGTAACAACGAAGAATGGATCTTTTCAACACAGCGGACGTCTTCCATCGCCTCAGCGCGCCTTGCCCAGTCCCTCTTCGGCCGCCTCCTTCGCCTTCTTGTCGCGCTTGCCCTTCAGGCGCTTGTCCGCCCGCACACGGCGCAAATGGCAGTACACGGAGAACTTGCGCATTTCGTCGGTGATCGGCTGCGCCTTGATGCGACGCTTCTTCTCCACCGGCGGCATCACCACCGGACCGGCCACTTGGGCGGCCAACTTGATCTCCTCCGGCTGAACGGGAAGTGACTTTGCCTTGGCCAAATGTCACTTGAAATGCTTACACTGCTGTCGCCCTTCTTCGGCTTGCTCATCTTCTTCGGGAAAATGATCAGTCGAGAGCGGTACTCCTTCAAACGCGCCACGTTTTGCTATAAAAGTAAAATGTAACAATCGTAAGCTATAATAAACTATGTATGTAAACAAATTAAAATTAACGTAGATACTAGGATAGATATACAAAAACTGAAAGAGAGCTCTTTCTCTTCCTCTTACTGCTCATAAATTGGAAGAGAGCTCTTTCTCTTCTTCTTACTACTGAGCAATTGGAAGAGAGCTCTTTCTCTCCCTCTTACTACTAAACATTGGAAGAGAACTCCTCTTCTTCCCTTTACTGCTAGAACAATTCAAGTATGTTCTATCGATAGAAGCTTCTTTCTCGTGTCTTTACTCTACTGATCCATGTTTCATATATTTGAATGTTTATTGTTAATGTTTTTGCAAACCTCGAGTGATTCGACTGAGCGGTTGACGCGACGAAAGTCCACGGCGATGCCGAATGACTTAGCCTCGTACTTGGTCAGACCTGCGCCCTTCAGCTCTTCCAGGGTGAAGCCGCGTCCAATGCGCGTCTTCTTGTTGTAGCGGATGCTCGGGCAGCGAACCACCGGGCGTAGAAGGCCGCCCGCAGGACGAGGTGCGAGTCTGGCCGCTTTCGCGACACGTGCTTGACGACGGCGGATCTTGCGCGCCGGCTGGTTGAACCAGGTCTTGATGCGGCGCTGCCAATGCTTGTGGAAGTGCGCATTGGGGAGCTAAACGAATGACTAGTAAATGTACATTTTACAATTTGGAAGAAACCATGTTATTTCCGCGGGGTGCCATTTCTGCTTGTTCTCGGCTGAACTTCGGACTTCGTCAAATAATCAATATTTAGATTTCACCAACCTTAAAATAAAGTATTATTTTTAAATCAATGCCTAATGCTAATGCTCGTCAATTCGCGTATTAAAGCAAAACGATAGCCAGAAGGTATTCATTTCGAAATATCATCGGGCCTTTATCGGCTATACCGATAAGGTGTAAGCTATAAGCTTATTGCATCCCTCATTGGCATTCGTAATTGAATCTCGAATCTCAACTCTCGACATTCCTTGCTCTTGTATATTCTATACTTTGCTTCGAAAAATATTACTAGTAATGTTGTAATGTAGTAGTAATCAAAACGGTATTTATGATTTCATCATAAAATGATCATGAAAAATAAATTTTTTCTTTATATCTCTAATGTCTAATCTGTTAACTTTTTCATGTTCTCTGAGAATGCGCATAGCGCATGCGTAGTAATAATAATAATAATATGTAATAGTACCTAGTAATAGATAAAAGATAATAGATAATATAGTACAATACATAGCCATACCATACTAATTAGTAATTAATAATTAAGTATATAAGTAGAATTTTACCTATTTATGTAGTACGTACTTATAGTATTATTAAATTACCTAATTTTCAGTTTAATTTTTGTGATTGAACTCAACTATAAATTTGGATTTCGGTTATTACTTTTACTTAATATATCGTTCGTTATTCCTACTACTAGTGTTAGTATACTACCCATCAATGTCTTCCGATTCGAAACGGCACAAATATTATTCTTCGACTCCAAAGCAAAATGACATTGTCGTTAGCGGTGATCAAGAGCCCATAAAGGCTTCTTCTTTGGTATCTCCATCTCCATCTTGCACAATGTTTGTTGTTATTATTATACTAAAGCCTAAAGCCAACGAAAAATAATTTAGGCATTTCGTCGAGTCTTCTTTCGTTACTCCAGGCTTATTCAAGCGAAAGATGCGCAATCCGAAAAGAAACGAAAAAGTTGATGCTGACAGCAGTGAAGAGAGTGAAACGAGCCCAGGGAACGAGAAGTTCAATTGGTCCATTGACCAAATGGCCATTCTGTGGCCCAAGCAATTCGATGAGTCCGAAATGTCGCTGCCACCCGAAGATTGGGACCCGTCCGCGGAGATCAGTCGAACTCATCCATCCATGATTGAACAGTTCTGGTTGAAGAACACGCATATAGCTCCGTCACCGGAAGTGATCGCTGCAGGTCTAAACTCCGTATATTAATCAAATAAAACTTGAATATTTGTGTTTAGTTCGTCAGCGCAGTGTTCTGGCTTCTTCATCTTCTCTGGCCAACAATTGTTCATCGGTGCAACTTCCAGACTTGAACACAGCACAAGAAGTGATCTCTGCAGGTTCAAACTCCGCATAATTCCATTCTGATTGATAGAGCGAATACCAACTTAAACTCATATTTAGTTCGTCATTGTCATCGCAATGAAATGGCTTCTTCATCTCCGCTGGCAAACAATTTCACAACAGTGCCAACTACAACGCCGCATCGGAAGTGATCGCTGCGAATTTGATTGACTCCACATAATTTTGTCTGCCTATATGTGTCAATAATCCGACAAAGTCTGCAATAAAAATATTGGGATTCTTTTTTTAATAAAGTTGAGTTAATCAAAACCTTAGAAACTGCTAATTATAGCTTAAACTTAGTGCCAAGTCTATACATTATTACCTTGTGTGTATATTAATATCATCTCAAGAGTATATTATAGGTACATTAAACACATTTGGCACCCAAAGCAATGATTACTCCCGTATTCCAATTGTCGCAATGTGATCGCTTCCTGACCATATCGATAAGAGCGCCTTATTGCAAGTTGCGCGAAGCGGAGCTCTCTTACGATGAGCGCACATTTCTGTTCCATGCACGACCGTATTTTCTGCGATTGTTTTTGCCAGCCGAGGTTGTGGACGACGAAACCGGCACATGCGATTACGACAGTGATCAAGGTTGAAGAAAATGAAATGGCCATTTAAAAAACCATTGACAAGATGTGGTTCTGCAATTAAGGAATGTTCACTGTTCGAGTGCCGAAGAAGAATTCGGGAGAGCACTTTGCCCGACTCGATATGCTCAGTGAATTGCTTCGTCCCCAGCAGCAAATGGCGGCGCCGAGTGCGCGAAGAATGGTCGAGGAATTGGCGTCCACAAGCGCAAATGATGAAAGTAGCGATACACAAGTTGACGAAGAAGAAGTGTATGGCGATGGCATCGAACAAGGTGTCTTTGGTACTTGTTGAAAATGAAGACTATAAATTACTTAATTTTTTAAGGTGATGAATTCTATGCACAACAAGAGGTGCGCAAAGAGGATGGCGTTGAAAATGCATTGAATGGCTTGAACAGCGCTGAGGAGCAAATTCATTGCGAACAGTTTGGCTACGGTTTTGGCTGGACACGGAGCGGTGTTCTCGGCCGCTTTCGCGACGAAATTGGCCCGGAGCTGTTCGATTTGGCATCGGACACTGATTTGGAGGAGAGCCGGATCGACGAGCGAGTGCAGGCATTGCACGCCTTTGACGTCAAGCACTTCAATGCAGAGCACTATTTGTAAAGCAAAATTGACGACACTTGGTACAATCAATGAATTCAAATCTCTCGCAGGGCTGACTTGTTTTCGCCGGAACAAGAACAGTTGGACGCGTTGCAGTTTTGTGCATTTGCCGATTGCGCCAAACTGTTCGAACTGAATGAGCAAGATCTCACCGATTTGAAGGACCTCCGGGTGCGATTATTGCCCAAGCTAGCGGAAGAAATGCACCAACAAATTGCGCACTCACTGGTGGATGTGCTGTTCGGATTCCTCTATGATTTTCGCACCACACAGGTTTGTAGAAAGATGTGGATAGAATGAAGGAAGAAAGGGAAGAGATTCAGTGAAGGGAAGAGGAAATCCCGTCCCATCCATACATCTTCTCTGAGTTCTCAACAATCCAGCTCTTCATCTTCTCGCCCAAGTCTATCTCATCCTCGTCATTCCATCCTCGTCTTTATTCCTCTTCCGTCATATCTCTGCTTATTGCGTCATCTATCCTATTCTTCAATGCTCATTTCGTTTTCTCACAGTCGATTATCGATTAATCCTCATTTTTCTTCTTATACCCAATATTCTATTCTCATCCTTTTCTTACGGCTCTCTTCTACTAATCGGGTGCCCGACTTACCTACTCTGAGTCGGATGAATCTCTTGCTTAGGGTGCAGCCCATAAACCATTCCCCATGTCTTCAGGGAGAACACAATGTGGAGTCGAGTTGGACCGTCTCCAAACTGGCGCCTTCGCTCACATTTTTGGTCCGTTGGCCCTTTCTGCGGGAAGCACTCCGCTCCATTTTGCGCCATTCGCTGGTTGTGCCGCTCTACAGGAATTGGGAGCTCTCGCTGCGAGTGCTGCGCGACGTGGAGCGAGTCGTAAAAATGGGTATGCTTAATGAGAAGTGGCATCCTTGCGATTTGGGAATGTTGATCCCCAAACAAGAGCGCATTGAGACATCATAGCTAGCACCAAAACATCATAGATTTTATCATATCTTATAGTTTTTCATCATCAAGTACATTTTAAAATTTAAGCCTCGATCTCGACGAGAAGAGTTAGCTTCTTAGAATTTTTGTTATTTACTATCATTATTTTGAATGCAAAAAGATGTAAAATTTGGCCAAAAGCCGGGAGACCGGAACTCAGATTCAATTTCTAATAGTTAGTTGTCTCATCATTCATTGAGAATCATTAGATTTTTTCAAGTACTTGATTTTTCCTAAAGACGCACAGTATAAAGACTAAAGACTTAAAATATTCATCACAGGACGCCCCGCCATTTTGCACTCGCTTCTGGCCACTCGACGCATATTCAACCGCGGCGGCGAGTTCCGCTACTTGTTCAATCAGTTGCTCATCGACGACTTGTGCCTCTGGATCCAGTCCATTCCCAGTGATGAATTGTTGCTCAAACTGCACGCGGGACTGAGCGAAGAAATCGCCAAATTGAGCAAGGCTGACGTGGGGGAGGAGTTTGAGCTGGATGTGCTGGAGACGGAGGCACGACTGGCCATGCTGCTGCCACTGGACTCGGACGACGATGAAGAGGCGGATAATAATGATTGAACGCGTTGGATAGGCGGCATTTCGTTAAATTTAAATACACTTTGTTCTGAATCTAAAAAAGGTATTTTATTCCCATTTTCACGAAAATAAACAAATGAATATGGTGAGATCGAACCTTCCAGCCTTTTCCACACAATCGATGCATTACTATATTTACTTTAATGGACAAATTTCTTGCGCCTTTTGCATGAGATATGTGTTGTGCCCATGGTCAACTAAAAATTGGGTTTTTTGACCAAAGATCAAATTTAACATTTACCGGCAAAAATAAGTATTACTGCACCTCGATAGTAGGCTAATACATATTTTACATTTACACCACGCTTTACTGTTTTATTTTAATTTCCAAAAAAGTTGGGGGCTCAACCGCTTCATCGACCACGAGTTCGGCTTTCATGGCGTGTCTGGTGGCGCGGCCAGCGGACACTCTCGCTGCGATGGTGTTCTCCTTTGTCCACCACGAGAACGCATACTATAGGGCCTGCGTTCGCCAATCCGTCGACACTCGCTTCACGAGCATCTTCCTCCAGGCCAGAAGGCATTCCTGTCGCCCCGCAGGGCAGCGCTCGTTTCCAATCAATAAGTCTTTCTTTGTACGCCCCGCAGGGCAGCGTAATACTCTTGATCTTGTGAGACGGGTGTAGGACGCTAGACAGCGCCCTTTGTGAGTGTTGTTACCGCGTCCAAGCAGACACCAGCCGTGCGTGCTCTCCGCCCTGCTGAGCCCCGATCGTGGGCAACAAATGCGTCGCTTATATAGTGAGAGGAAATGTGATCAGCAATTATTCGATGGGTTCTAACATTGAAGGAGCAAAAGGGCCAGAGCCTCAGGGCCAATGTTTTAGTGTCTGCAACTCTCCATTACCCATTAAACTCTCGCATCTCATGATCTTGATTGCACCAAACTGATCGGTAATGGATATTAATTAAAACGTATATAAAAACAAACTCCCATAGTGAACCGGTTTGGAATTTTTATCAGCTATAAGGCTATAACTGTGTTCAGAATAATCAGATCGTCTGGATGTTAACGTCATTTAGTACTCTTAGCTCAATAGAGGAATCGAATAGAATTGGATGTAGTACTACTAAATTTTAAGGTTTAATTTTAAATAAAATTTAGTTGATTATGAAGTAAAAAAAATTTTATTTGAGAAAATCAGCTAATTCTAGAGTGCGACATCGAGCTCCCCAATTGAATGAAGACTGAGAATGAGAACCAATCACCAAATTGCACTCTTTGTTCCGAAATTCAGAATCCACAACACGTACATTTTTATTGCTTTTGCCACAAAAATAGATAGGCGTATGGAATGAATCAAAATTCAAATGAATGGGGTCGCAATCTTCTACACAAATCGATGGATAATAATTATTGATTAACTCTTGTCTCGATTTGAGGGACACATTTCTTGCGCCTTTCACATGTGACGGGTGTTGCCCATGATCATCTAAAGATTTGGGTATTTAATGACCATTGGATCAATCAAATTGTGCCACTTACGCCGCTCTGGTTGGCCCCCTTGTTCGAGCCCATCTGCAGTCCGATCACTGCCTCGCCGGCGCGCAACTGCTCCGCGGTCCATTCCTTCTTCTCGCCGTCCGCCTCCTTCGGTCCCAGGCCGGGCTTTCTGCACAAAATAGGGCAAAAGGGAATTTAGAACTTTTAATCTAATTCAATTGGCCATTCTAAGGATTTCAATCTTATTCAATTTTTAATTCTAAGAATTTCAATCTAAGTGAATTAGCAAGTCTAAGATTTTAATCTAATTTAATTAGGAAGTCTAAGAATTTTCAATCTAAGTGAAATGAAGTTGGAAGTCTAAGAATTTTAATCTAAATGTATTGTAGTTGGAAATCTAAGAACTTATATCTAAGTCAATTTGGAAGTCTAAGATTTTTGATCTAAGTGAAGTTGGAAGTCTAAGATAAGTCAGTTTGGTGGTCTAAGGATTTCAATTTTATTCAATTTTTAAGTCTAAGATTTTTAATCTAGATGATTCGTTTGAAGCGTACCCGAAAGCCTTTTCCGATTTGCGCGCCAACGCAGCCAAACAGACGAGCACCGAGTTGGGGTCTTGGCGCTCGTACAGGTCCACCGTTTGGAAGAGCTCATCTGCAAATGGATGCATGAAAATTGAAAACATGGATCACATGTTAAAAGGTCTATATCCCCATCTCAAAAATGACCTACACTATGCCACCAATCTGTTTGAATTGATCTCTTGCGATTTTTGATATAAATTGATAAAGGAAATCACTAACTTTTGCTGATGTACTTCTCAGCAAAGGCGAGGAAGAAGGAAACTAAAAAGGGAAGTGAACAACGTCAACAAATACTGCAAAACTGACTGTTCTCCATCTGCTTGAACGCCATTGTGCTGGTGTTCACCTTCTTTACGACGCCTGGAGACAGTCCGTTGGCCAGCCTGACAAAGAAAGGAACAATAAATGTACTCGTCGGGTTGTCGGACTCCAAAAATTTTCTGGCGCCAGAATCAAGCTCCGATTGCTATTTTCTCTATTCAATCATGCTCCAAAAACGAATAAAAAAATTGGCGCTGTTTCTGAATTTCATTTTGAGCCAAATTATGACGTGTCACGAGTTATGATATGACATGTCAAAGATGGCAAAACCATGAAGGGGAACCAAAGGGATTCCAGCAGATGCGAATGACGTGTCATAACTTGGCCCAAATTTTGCTCAGCCTAATTCTGGCACCATTCTATTCAGCTCGTCAAGACGCGTCGAATTGAGACCGGACTGGGTCTGGGCCTAGGTATTGTGGGCCCAGAACTCAGACCCAGATCGCTTTGGGTAGTTACCCAGGCCCAGATCAAAAACCCAGATCCAGACCTTTTTTGGTCTGGAAGAAACAACCCACAGGTTTTTGAAGGTCAAAAGTCAAATATAGTGCTAAAATCTGATGAATCAGAAAGACGATTTTACCAATTGTCTTGAAAACCGTGAGGGACAAAGTCGACTTGAAATTTTTGATCTGAAAACCCAAAAGGGCCCCCCCCCCTTAGGTTATGCGCCAACTTTGACATGTCATAAATGTCATAACTTGGTTCGAACTAAAATTCAGAAGCAGCGACACATTTTTGTATTCGTTTTGGAAAAATGACATCGAAACTCTTCTATTCCGGCCTCAGAACTTAGTACCCAAAGAAATATCGATTTTTTGGTTGATTTGGCCTTTCAAGACTTTAAATGTTTAAAACCAACTTGCAGAGCACAGTGCCGTCCTTGAGCACGTCAAGGAATTGGTTGACGTCGCCCGAAGTGGGCAGTTGCTCGCCAGCATTTTGCGAAACCCAGGCCATGATTTGTTGTGCCAGCGCACTGTCGAATTTGCTGTGGATTTTTTGCTGTGCCTCTGCCGCCAAGCCGGACTTGGTGGCGCGTTGCTCTGACATTTTGTGAAGAGTTGAAGAAGAATGCAACAAAATTGGTGGACACACCTGAAGTTTGGGGAAAATAAAAATTGAAAGAACATTTCCTGAAGTTTTGAAAATGAAAAACTTTATCAGAAATTAGATCCCAAAATCCAAATTGAATTTTTAAAAATTAAAATTTAAAAAGGCTAGACCGTAAGTTACCATAAATAAAAGTTTCAATTGGAAATTGGAGATCCAAATTGAATTTCTTAAATTTAAAAACCAAAAAAAGAACGAATGGATGAATCAAAATCTCAAAAAATGTGTGTGACTGTGCTCTGGGACTTGAATGTCGGTGGCGGCCCCTGTTCTCCAAAAATTGTAGTAATCAATGGATCGATTGAATGCGAATGATTCATTCATATTTCTTCCTCGATATTTGCGCCGTTCACTTTGTAGATGTGAACAAACAAAGGAAAAGGAGGGAATTTTATCAGCCACAACAGTCAAAGCAAAAAGCAGCTCTTGAAGTTCAACAGAATTTGGGCCTTCGGCTCTCGACTCTCAACAAATTTTTTGATTAATTAGAATTTCGAATATAATGAGAATATTTTGGTCGTAAGCCAAATTCTTTGGGATTGCCCGAATTTGAATTGACATTTAAAGGAATGTATTGAGAAAATAGAAATTTGATAAAATGAACAAAGTGGAGTTCGCGGAGCGAGAAAGGAAGAAAGGAGTGTGGCAAGGGTGGATGGATAATCGGATGAGCGAAAGGCTTGTGCTCGCGCGTCAGAAATGTACAGCCCATCCTAAGATATCTCCAATTTAGATAATGCATTTCGCCAAAAAATAACAAAAATTAAGGTCGCCGCATAAAAATTCGCTGAACCTTTATGTGCTTGTTCCAACCTTAAATTCTGCCATCTTCGCTTCGAACATCTCTTCGGAATTCAATTGGATCACTTTTGCATCCTCCGATTGATCATCTAGCACCACATTGAGAGCCGATTTGTTGTTGGCCTTTTGCGAATTATTATTACTACAGCTGGATTCTTCTTCGTGCGCTCTTGTGTGCCGAAAGATATTGCTATGATGTTTGGTTGTATAGGCGCACCAATGGCACTTGTAGTTGCCGTCTTCGTCCCTGAGATATTTGGATTTTCGACCTCGTTTTTTGCCGACACACACGCCATCCTTGTTCACAACTTGTTGCCGATCTCGCTTTTTAACGCCATTCTTCTTCACAACTTGTCGCCTTTTGTCGATAATATTCAATTTGTGTTGCTTTCGATGCACCAAATACTTTTCAAGGCAGGCAAGCAAATGCTTAAAAATAAATAGTTATTATTAAATTTGTAGAAAGTTTAAACTTTAAACTTACGAAATTGGGATTCGTTGCTTTCAATGTGACAATTTTTTGCGCGTACTTCAAGCTCACAAGTCCAACGACCGCTAGCTTTTCTTCAACAGTTAAATCAGTAAAATTCATTCTTTCCTTTGTTCGACAATAGTTCAGAAAATCTGGCTAAAAAGAAGATAAAAGCAATTGGATTGAGAGTGGATGTGAACAAAAAACAATCGCATACTAATCATTTTCATTTTTTATTCTATGTACTCGATATTATAGAATTTATTTATTTTAGGATAGAGTTAGGCCTAATTATTATTAAATTATTAATTATTATTTCTAGGTATTATCTATTTTTATTTGTAAACAAAACACTTTGTAATACAATAGAAAGAAAGAGAGAATCACTTTTCTCCTTTTTTACACACTATTTCTTTTCTTGGCAAAATATGTTCTAGGTACTAGTATAGAAAAAGGTGTTTTGTTTAAGGTATGGCTTTTAGGGACATGACGACATGAGGGAACTGTTGGGTGCCCGGTGCCTTCCGTACCAATTAGTTGAAAAACGACTTGAACATAATTGAGAATGTATTATATTTTTGATTTTTTAACAGCTATCAGCATTTTTTAGATCCAGATAGTTACTGACTTTACTTATTTTACATCTTTCGACTGCCTCTTCAACAACCGTGTCCTCAACCTGTGCTCTCGCCCTAATGGAGGTTTGATCATTTCAAATTTTGAAAAAAATCAGCCAAATGCAAAAGTGGACAAAGCGATTGATTTGGATCGGCCAAACTTTGCGTAGCTGCTCCCATTTGTGAGACCGATAAAATGACAATGAACACTGACTAGGTTCGGGGCATGGGCATATTTGGCGTCCGTAGGCAAATTGGGCGGCGGCAAACCATCGATTCCATGTGCCCATCCTGGGTTCTGGGTTCCGCCGCACATTCACATTTGCGTTGCGCACTCTGCTCCATCCAAATTGCACATCCAACCCGGATTTTTCATTCACAAATGACACCAAAAGCCATCCAATCCAAACGGAAATTACCCGCAGAACTGCTCTATGAGATGTTACGGGGTCTGCCCAACGAGTGGGTCATGCAGCCCCGGGTCGTTGCACCGGTCTTTGACCGCTTTCTGCGCAGTCTGCAAAGTGCCATAAAAATATGTTTGAAGCGCTTCATTTTGAACAAAAACGATCGCCATTGGAGAATGTTGATCTGGAGTCTGGTCCAGATTCCAGATCGTGGTCATCTAAGCCTGATCAGAGTTGCCAATTTTTTCAAAATTATTCATTAGGCCACACACATCAACCAATCAAACTATGACACCAGCCAAATTTGGGATGCCCTTGTGCACAGTGCACCCAAATGGAGAAAAGCCAAATAAAATTCGAAAATGCAGAATAAAAAATGGTCGCATTTCCCATTCAGGTCCAAGCGCGCACACTCAAAGGCATCAACGGCGAACTGGCTCGCATCCAACAGGAATCGGCAGAACTGCAGTCGGAAGAGGATGCGCGCAAACTGTTGCAGCACCTCAAAAAGGTTTCAGTACACCCACCAGCTTCTCCCTCCTGCTCTGGTTATCGGCTCGCAAACACACAACGGCCAGAGTGCCGATTTGTGTATGCAAGTGCTGCTGAATGAACACGGTCACTACCAATTTTCCTGGGTGAGAGGATAAACTTTGACGGAAAATGCCAAATATTCTGGCGATTTTTAGGAGCTGGTCAAAAAGGGAGGCGTCATTGTTGAGCGCAAATTACTGCTGCCCTGTGCCGACTACACCATTTCGCTTTACATCAAGGCCGACAAGCGCAGCCCGACCATCAAACTCCAGCCCTTTGGAGCGCATCAGAGTCCGGTCAAGATCGGTCCGACAAAGGACGACCCCTTCTGGAAGTGGAGGGTGCCCGAAGAAGGAAATGAGCACTCGCTTTTGACCACATGCAGTGCCATTTTGACTCCCGAACTGTTGGCTAGTGCGGAAATTGGACTGGAAATGGGCGACCTTTGTGAACTCTTGAGAACGGCAGGTGAACAATTGGGGTTTTAACGAATATTTTGTCGGCCAAAAAATGAAGCCCTATATTGAAGTGAGTGGGCTTCCGCATGGATTGAATATCAAATCAGGCCAAGTTAGGGGGCTCATTTTCCTAGCACTCACCAGTGCCCAATCGGGGTGTCCGGATCCGGACAATTGGGCTCCAGACCAAAAGTTGGACATTGATTTTCTTGAACAAACTTGGCTACAATTTAGGCTTAGAAATAAATAGGCTTAAATCTTAGGATTAGTAGGTTTAGGCTTGTTTAGGCTTATTAGACTAGGCTTAGGCTTGAATTGGCTAAGGCTAAAATTTCAACGATTGGCCACACTTTGGGCTTAGAATTATGCTCACTCAGGACTAGGCTTACATAGAGACTTGTTTAAGTTTATAGCTTAGACAAAGATTTGAGAGCCAATTGTCCGGCACACAAAGTTCAAACGATCGAGCTCTATCCAGCAGCCTTTTATTTATAAAACAAACAGAATTTGCTGATTTCAGCATCCAGCACAAAGGAACCAGGACATTTTGTGGCAGCATTCCCTCCGCATCCAGATGAGCAACGACAACACATCACGCTCTGGTTGAGCGCCATCTACTACGATTGGCAGAAAAAGGTAGGGAAGCTGAGGTTTTTTAAAATCCAGTCTTGTTCATTTATAGAAGCTGAGACAGTTCGACTACACCATTTGTTGGCGTCTGGCCCGAGACCAATGAGTGGAGACAAACGACGCAGATGAGGAGGATTTTCAGTGTTTTGATCTTTTTAAATTTTCTGGAGTTCTGGACCAATCATTTCACTTGATTTTTTAATTTATCAATTATCACACAATGTTTAAATGGTTTTGCTTTTCGCGCGGTAAAATGAATATATGAATGAGAGTTTGAAAATGGTGACAGTTCATTTGGAATATTAAAATGGACCTTGGAACGCTCTGTTTGGCACGAAGGGTACAAAAATGGAAAAACAACTTTTTTGCTGATTGCCCCAACCGAGCAACAGAATGCAGAAGGCACAGCCAGCAATCGAATCATTCCCCAAAATTGGGCACAAAATATAAAAATTTGGTTGCCTTTTTTTACCGTGGAATGATCAATTTGGGGGCCCACGGGAGCAGCAACTGGATGGACTTTGGAGGGACTTTGGCGTTCTGGTCGCAGTCAAAATTACACTCAAATTGCTCATTTTGTGTTTCTCTGAGGTGCACCAGGTGATTTCCCCAAAATAATGTCCTCTCTGGCACTGTTGATGCTGTTGCTGGGCGCCACAGTTCTGCTCTCAATCTCAACTGAAGCTCGCCACTTGGGCCCCTCCCATCAGCCGGCGGAAGGAGGTGTCGTCGCCGCAGCACAAGCGCCGGTGGAGCGCGCCAAGCGCCAGTGGTACTACGCGGACGGGGCCACCAGCGGCTCCATCCTGAACAACCTGTGGGGACGGAGGCTCCATCTGGCAGAACCTGGTGGGCTGAGATGCACTGCTCCAATGGATTCGCCCACAATGGATAATGATGGCTCAATTCTATTTTTGATCCGACTCCCAGCAGTCGATGGCTCACATAAATATTAAATATATATTTGGTATTTGTTCGCCGTGTAAATAAACTCCAACCAAGAAATGGGTGTGTTTACGTGTTCTAGAGCTGCCTGATCAACAAACAAACCAATCAGAAACCAGTCTACTGGAACTAAAAACTATAAACATCTCTATTTTTGTTGGCTTCATCCATGACCTATTTCCCCCATTTATGTTCGGCTCTATGTCTTCTCTATTCCTTCTTCCTGTGTCCACCGTTGTTCCATTCGATCTGATCGAAGCTGATCAGATCACAATATCCGCATTGTCTGCCATCTTCGCTTTGAATACATCTTCAGAATTCAATTGGATCACTTTTGCATCCTCCGATTGATCATCTAGCACCACATTGAGAGCCGATTTGTTGTTGGCCTTTTGCGAATTATTATTACTACAGCTGGATTCTTCTTCGTGCGCTCTTGTGTGCCGAAAGATATTGCTATGATGTTTGGTTGTATAGGCGCACCAATGGTAGAACCGTCGGATTTTTGCTTAGAAATCGAAAAATTGTAGTTCATTCAACGCGTCTCGAAGAGCTCAATCGAAGAATGGCACTAAAACCAAAGTCAGGCCTTCATCGAATTACTACATAAACATCGTTGAAAAACATCATCTTTATTAGTTATTACTACTTATTTAAAATGCACAAATAAATTATTATTAAAAGCGATAAAGAATAAATAATGATAAAAACGCGACAAAATTAAAATTAAAGGATTAAACTGTAATATAAATTAATGATGAAAATAACAAGAAACTGGAATTTGCCATTCCAAAGTGTTTTGCGAGTAACGAATAAAAATGTTTAGATTGCTCTCAAATTCCCGTGGTATTCTCTCCTCACGCTTCCGCACCTGCTGCTCAGGCATTGGTCCGCTGGTCGGCCAACTCCGTTCTGCCGTAGCACAGGCGATTGGTGATCGCCTCGTAGTCGGGCTGTCCGTCCTCCTTGCGATCAGTGATTGTGTTTTGGCTGAAAAACAACAATTTTTCCATCACTTCAAATTTTTAATGAAACTAAAATCCGGTTTGTAATTTTTTTTAAATTTAATTCGCGGATTTCATTCCAGGAATCGTGGCCAATTTCTGGTAATCTGAGGTTCCTGAGGGCATCCCCGAATCCGGTGTCATTTTGGACTGTCTGACCCCCGTAAAACCATTCCATGATGTAACGGTTTAAAAATTCGTTTTGAAACAGAAAAACGGTTTTTGTTTGCGGTACCAAACGGTCAAAATTGACACCAGATTTGGATCCCTCGACCTCACAAATCCCAGAGTTATAATAGACTCTAATATCCTTACTAGACACCGAAAAAATTTGTATCGACATTTCCACACTCACTTCACTCTGAGGATGTCGCGACCCCGCTTGGCGTACATCATCGCAATGTAGACCGGAGCCGGCAGCGAAGTGGGCGTGTTGATGATCTTGTGGCTGTACGCCAGCGCGTAGGCCATGTTCTGAACGCGGTAGGGGCATTGGGTATTGGATCGGAACAATCAATCGATTTGTGATCCTTGATTCATAATTCAATCAATGCATAAATCGAATCAATTCAGTAACTGAACTGATTGGTGTTTGATCAATTCAAACCGAATGATCGATCATCTTTGAATCTTTGATCCACTATTTTTTGATCGGATCAATCCATAGAGAATATTTGATCCACCATTTTTTGATCCGATCAATCCATTTATTGAGAATTGCGGTATTTGATACACTTACCTGAATGCATTCGGCCGACATTTTCGATTCGTCTTTCAGAACGGTGTAGCGAGGCACGCGTCCAGTGCCCTAAAGTGAGAAAAAGATGAAACTATTGATTGGCAAAAAATTAGTGCACCTGGATTGCGATGTGCGAGTTCAAGTAGAACTCGGAATGCTCCGGATGAGTGATCTGGGTGTCCACCACAGTGCCCGGCTTCAGGTTCTGGTTGGCCTTCGGGCCATCCATCTGCATCTGCAAGAGTGAGAAAATTCAGATTTGTAAATTTAAGACAAAATGTAAATTTGGTGTCATTTTGAGCCCAAAAGATTGCCTCCTCCGGTGGCCTGTTCAGCTTTCTGGTGGCCCAGCAATTGGCCGAGTTATGGCCAAATGTTTGCACAAATCGGGCATTTCCCCCGTTTGCCCAAAACCAGGCGAAAACTGAACCAATTCATTCCCAGCCAAATGCCATTTTGTAGGCCATCTTTGGCTCTATCAAATTTATCTGTGCTGGCTTACCGGTTCGTCGAACAGGCGAATGTTGTGCATCTTCTGGGAGACCAACACGGTCACTTTGGTGTCGCCGGCGCCCATTTGCTCCAGCGCATGCTTCATTAGCGGCAACTCGTACTGAAGAATGGTGGAGAATTGGCCCTCAGAACTGCCGTGACGAAACAGCACGAGGCCTATAAATGAAATTTTTATGCAAAACAAAGCAAGAGCTTTAATCGATTCTAAGCCTAAATCAGCGAAACTCACGCTTTGGCGCGTCGTGATATTTCAGGTAACGATCAATGCAGCGCTCCACGATAGCCATCATTGTGGTGAACTTCTCGTCCCGGCGCGGCTCATCCACCATGAAGTCGCCGACGAAGTCGAACTGAACGGAGAACAAAAGTGGATCCATTCATAGCCAAAAATGGCCCATGATTCTGCGAGTTTCAAAAACAATTTGTAAAGGCTTAGGCTTTGAATAAGATGCCATTGTAAAAAGGATCAAAGAGTGCTCTATCGAATGGCCTCACAGTTAGTTTTCATTTGACCAAAAATGGCCAAATATCCGAAACAATCAGGAATTTTTAGATTTCTAAACTGAATCAATCAATTCCTCGTCCATTCTCCCAATTGGTTTGGGACCGACTTGGCTCGAGTTGGTGGTGCCCATTTGGGGCAATTCGGACCCTTCTTTCAATGTCTAATTTCAAAAATAATTTGACTTTAAAGGCTTAAGCTATAAATTTGAATAAAATGCCATTTAAAATGCTCAACGGGTGCTCTATAGAATGATATGACAGTTTTCATTTTGACCAAAAATGGCTAAATATTCGAAACAATTTTGACCAAAAATGGCTAAATATTCGAAACAATCAACATTTTGGGGGCAGTTTTTAGCCATCTTTCAGTGCTACAATAGATTTCGAAAATGTAATTAGGTAGATTTTGAATTTTTGGAATTTCTTTTGAGTTACCTCTATAAGGCTATAGGCATTGACTGCCGCCTATTTGTATAGCTGCTTACCGGATCCTTTTTCATGTTAGCCGCGTAGCCGACCACGGAGCCTTCGCGCGGTGCGGCGCCCCGAGCGCGCTCATAGTCGCCCATTGCGCCGGGATGCGAAATGCCCAGTCCAATGAACAGTATGCCCTCTTCGATCATTTTGGCCAATCTGCGGGGTGATTTAAACTACCTATTTAATTTTAAATAAAAATATTATTTTAAAACTATTGTCAAGGCATTTGTATTAAAAATTGTTCAAAAAATTATTTTAATTCCCGCAGGTTTTAGAAAAGCATTTGCTTCAAAAAATTGAATTTATTTTGAAGGTTGGTTATGATCTTTTGATTACCATCATTTGGATAAATTGTATATTACTTTAAATATTAAATTTGATTTTTTTTTAAAATCCAAAAAAGGAATTTCAGAGGATTCAAGAACAATTTTGGATTAATTTGGAATTTTTGTGTTCCCCAAAAAATTATTTATATCCGAGATTCTGGGAAATATTCTTCAAAATTTTCAAATTTTTGAGTTCTTCTTACTCCGGGTTGTGGACGCGCAGCGAGTAGTTGATGCCGCCCATCTTCTCGTTGGTCTTCTGCACAATGTTCTGCACCGTCTCATGCTTTCCGCGCGTCGCGATCTCGAACGCGTTGCTCAGCTTCAGATCTTGAGTCACAATGTTGTACTTCTGCTCGCAAGCTTTCATCACAGCTGCAAGCGGGAAAACCGATAATATTTGTGCCGAATGAGTCTCAGTCTCAAAAAAACAAATGAATAAAGAACCGAGATTTTTTAAATAAAAATATACTGGCTCAAAATCGAAATCATTGGATTAATTAAATTAAAACGGAAAAAATTAATTCGCTACCAAAAGTTGTTGAAAAAGCTGCCCCAATGTTTTCATGAATATTTGAAGTTGAATAACTTTGTTCAGAATGGTCAGATCGGCCTAATTTTAGGACCATTCCATTCAGCTCTTAGAGAGACGCTTCGAATCAGTTATTTACTGCTGTCCTTGGTGGGGGCACTATTTGGGTTAAGATGCAAAAAGAGATCGATCCACTTTTGGATCAAGTTATGGTTTAAAAAATGCAATCGACATAGCTAGGTGTGGAACTCATCAAAATTTTTGTGCTCACCGTGCAGATTCTTGACGGCGTCACTGGTGATGAAGAACACGAGTTGGCATCCCCCATCCATTTTGGCGCTTCTGATGCACTCTTCCAGGTCCCCGTCAGTTGCATCAATCTGGAAATGATGCAAATTTTGTTGGTTGCCAAAAATCAGTTTGCGCGCGCACTCACCATCCCTTTGTCCAACGGATTCTCAATTCTCATTCCGTAGTTGCGGCACGTCACCATGAACGACTTGATGAACTTACTGAAATGGCAATTGGCAATTAAGAACATATTGAATTGTAATTAGAACTGGAAAAATAGAAAATACTTTCTTAAAATTTCAACGAACTTTCAAATTTTTGGCTAATTTTATGGCCCAATCAATAAATAAAGAGTTTGTCAAATTCTACTAAAAATAGTTCAGCCATAACCCATAAAGGAATTGTTTGGCCAAGTGCAGTGTCAAATAGGACCATTTTTATTGCCAATATATATTCAAATCGTCTTGCATGGAAATGTTAACTTTTAAAAGTTTTAAAAAGTCCTGACTATTGGACATAAACAACCAAACAGTTTTAAAATCAATAATTAAACAATCTTGAGGTACTGACCTACTAACTCTTGATACTTATATAATAATGAAAGCTTTTATTTTCAAAAAATAAAATTAGCACTTTGCCATAAGATAAAAAGTTTTTGACCAAATAATTTATGTGTGCCCAATTCAAGCCCCGCTTACTCCATCTCCACGTCGGTGAAGCTCACGCGGTCCTTCCTCTGGCCCTGGATCAGGTAGATGGCCCATCGCTGGATGTCGGCCGCCACCAAGAAAACTCCCATCTGCTCCCACTTGGCCTGCACCGGGTTCACGTCCTTGTTCTCGCCGTACAGAATGGTCGGCGCCTGGAGTCGGCGTCCCTGTACCAACAGCGGCTTCTTGACCACGTGAAAAAGACAAAACCGATTAATTGAGAAAAAAGTGGCATCGTAAAATTGGGCACTGGATTTTGTGTTGCATTTCGTTAAAATTTAATTTTTTATAAAATTTTATTGTAGATATCGAAATAATTCGAATGAATAAAAACCATATTAAAAAGTAGCTTATATTTTTTTTGACAGCTCAAATTCAAGTTTAAGCTTATTGCCCGATAAAATGCCATGATGACTTATCTTGATGCCAGCCTCGGCCAGATACTGGTTTTCCAGTTCCAGTGCATGATGACTGTTTTCGATGTGGCGCTTCAGAACGCTGGGCGCAACAGCGGATGCCTGCCGAATTTAAAACGTCAATTCCCAAATGGTCCGAGATTGCAACTTACGCGGATCATGTGGGCCACCTCCCGCTGGTCCAGCTGGCTGAGCTGGACGCGCTGGTTGTCCTTGGGCTCGCAGCGCTCCATCGGATAGAAGTTCACCTGCCCATTTTCGAAGGCTGTGGCCATCGGTGCCATCGGAAACCTGCCCGGAAAGAACAAATTGTGAATCGACAGATTTCATCAGACCAGACTTGATCAAATTGCAAATGATTTGAAACAAATTAAGTTGGTTGTTGAACCTGATCGAATTGGTTTAATCTGGTCGAATCAATTGAAACTTAATTGATCTACATGAGACGTTTTGATCTGATCCCCCAGTCGAAATGGGCCTCAGCACATTGAGAGCTTGGCTTAGACGTTAGATAAGCTTTGTCCAAAAATAATTTATAAATTGCCAGTAAAAAAGACTATTTTTGTCAAGGGAAGCGAAGCTTAGCTTCCAATAGGAGCTGTTTGGATTTTGGATATGCAAAATCTGGATCTACTCCCATAATAATTTATATTGCTAAAAATACATTTTTTGTCAATGCAAGCCAAGCTTAGTTTAAGCTTTGCCTACATCTAATCTTAACCTCTGGCCAAGTGGGTCATTTTAACTAGCCAAGGCAATTTAGCTTAGCCTCATATTCACTCAGCAAAGTTTGGAATAAGGCTCGCCCAAAACACTCACTCCAAGATGCACTCGTATTTGCGGCGGTAGTACTCCTCGACGCTCACGCGCTCCCCGGACACATCAAATGTGTGCTCGCGGGCCGACTTGTTCTGCACGCCGGTCACCACAATGTCGCGGAAGTGCTCATTGGAGTGGTGGACGCGCACGTGCAAATCTGAAAAACGGGAAAAGTCCATGATTCCGTGAAATTTCGTTTCTGTGAAAAGGCAAATTTCTCTCTGTTTCCGTAAAATTTCGTTTCCGTGAAAAGGCAAAGTTTCGTATCTGGTGAAATGAAAATTTCATGAAATTACTATTCCGAGAAATGGCTATTTTCGGTGATTCCCTTAAAAAGTCAAATTCCGTTAAATAGAGGCGGAATTTCAAATTAAATCGAAATGAATCTTTTGAGAATTCAAAAATTTGTTAAAATATCAAAGACTGACTTTTGAGCTGCGCGTTCAGGTTGTGGATGGCGTACGGGTGGATGCGGCCCTGCTCGTCAATGTTGTTCTGCCCAACAATGGAGGCCGCCTTTTGCAGCAGGTTACAGCCAGTGTTGTGGAAGGGTGTCTAAAAACAAAATAGGATATCAAAAAGTTAATATTATCAAATAAAAAATTATAAAAAATATAAAATGCGTAAAATAGAAACTATTGAGTCCGAGAAAGAAAAGAGTCCAAGGAGTCGGCTTCAAATAGTAAGCGAATTCAAGAACGAACATTTAAAATGGAGAAGAATTTTTTTGTCAAATTTCAAACAAAATTGCTAATAGTGATAGCTGATAATCCCATTTCTAATAAAATTAAAGTTTTTCGTCAAACCAAAGCCAAAATTTAAATTAAACAAAAATGCAAATTTCCAAGTTTGAGGAAACCCAAAAAGATAGAGTTTGTCAAGAGAATCGGCGAACTTAGGAATCGAGTTTAAGACTAAAGGGAAAAATGATGCTTTTATCAAACTGGCCTTCTTGCTCTCGACGATCAGGCCCAGTTTCTTGTCCTCGCGTCCCTTCGGGCCCTCAACGCAGCGCACCGACTTGTGGATGCCGAGCGCCAGATATTTGTTGTCCTTGCTCAGCTCTTGTATATCATCCTTGTCGAAGCCAAAATGCTCCGGGTGCATGAGGTAGACAGTGCCCTTTCCGGTGAAGACCACGTACTCCTCTCTGGGCAGGAAATGAATGCTTATTCAAAATCAAAATATCTATTAATACGCTCAAACCTTTACAAAAAGCGGCTTAGCAATTTAATAAATTAATAATATATATTTTGGCCCGGTTTTGGTCTTGGCCAATTTTTTATTTCAAATGTTGTAGTTCAAAAATAAATGGAAAAAAACGGCGGCACAAAAGCCTCAAATTTTGATCGCAAATTTCGGGAAATAATGTCAAAATGTAATGGCAGAACAATGTTGTGGTTCTGGTCTAAATCTCAGTTTTGGGTTCAAATTTAAATGCTCAAAAAAGCGTAGAATGTTAAGCGAAATTTTTTCCTCCTGAAAGCCAACATTTTAAATTTTAAAAAATTAACATAGCGTAATTTGTTTTTTTTGGCAAAAAAGTTATGACTTCAGATTTCAAATGTTGTGAATTGTACACCAAAAACTCACGGATTCTGCAACGGCACCTGCGAAATGGCCAACTCGAGGAATTGGGTGAGGCTGTTCTGAAAATGGAATGGGAAGTGTGGAACAAAGATAATGTGGAATGGATGTTGGGGCTCACGTTCTGCTGGCTCATGTCGTTGCTCAGGTGGCTCAGGTCGCCCAACTCAATCACTTTGTTCACCTTGCGCAGGAGCATCTAAAACCTCAACACATTTAAATAAATATTTTAAAAAGTCTCGTTTCTCAGTATTTGCAATCAAAAGTGAATTTTTTGTTATTTTTTGAGAAATTTTAAAAAGCAAATCAGTCAAATTGTAATGTATCCAAAAAAATTTTTCTTTATGTACTGTTGAAATTTACTTTAAACTTTTAAAATTCGGTACTCAAAAATCCATTTTTTCAATCAAAGTCTTCGCCAGATGGACACAAAAAGTATAGATTTTCATAAATTTAAACATTAGGTCCAAGTTTTCCAAACTTGCTATTCAAAAAATCAATTTTTTTAACTAAAAGTTTTGTCCAATTTATCCTTTTTTGGCATTGCCACTGACCTGCACTTTGCTGAATTTGTTCAGCGGAGGCTCGGCGTTGGCACAGAACTCGCGGTCCAACTCAAATTCGCGCTCCTCATTTTTGTCCTCGTCCAGCTTCAGCGGCTCCAGCGTGTACAGAATGCACTGCAGATCGTAGTAGAGCTTGTGCTGCTCGCCGAAGATGTCGCCGTTGTTGGCGACAAAGGCGCGGAACGCGGCACGCGAATAGTCTCGCTTATCGATGGTCACCGAACTGGAAATGGGAAGACAAAATGAGTTGGCCTTTAATCGGATGCTCAAAGCAAAATTGGGTGCTCTATTTCACGTTTCGTGCCCAATCAAAAATTCAGGCTCAATTCTGTATAGGTAGCCTAGTTCTAATTTTTATGGCTAAAGCGTACTAAAACTAGTAATTCTGCATAGTCTAGTTCAGATTTTTAAGCATAGTGTGCTAAAAATGGTCGCGCATCAACCGAAAAGGCGACTTATATCAGCACCACCGGGCCAAGTTCAACAATTGCTATTGGTAGCATAAAGTGAAACAGAATAAAAATTAGTTTTTTACTCAAAAATTAGGTATCTGCATCTGAGGAAGAAGTAATACTAAAACATTTCCTGACATAGATTTTTGGTTAATAATTAGGTATGAAAAATCCGTCATTGGTTCAGTATTGGGAACCTTTTTTTGTTTGCTTAAAAATCGAATTAATATATCACTTCAGTCCCTAAATACTCTTAAAACCCTCTCAAAAAACTCACTCGTCCTTCGTCCGCTTCGTGAATTCGATGAAGCGCTCCTTGGGCTTGCCCTTCAATCGAGTGCCAGAAATCGTCACATCGTAACGATAAACGGTCCTGGAACAAATTGGCAATCACAATTTCATTTCGGGGATTCCGAGATCAACTTAAATTGTTCAAACTCACTTTTGTTCCATTACAACTCCGTAGACGTTGGTGCGCAACTTGATCATCTTGCCGTCTTTGCCTGGTGGCACCTTCTCCTCCAAGTGCGGGTCGCCGATGTCGATCTGCAGAGGGTAGAGTTTGAAAATTGAATAAGCAACTACTGAAGGGGAGCGAACAGAACATGCAGACCGAAAGACCAAATTTTGCATAAAATCAATTTTCGGGTGATTGATCTGCAGCTTGATCAATTATTGATCGACAGTTCAGCACTGATCAAGGTCGGTCAAAAGATCACCGCATTAGTTAGTTTGCGATAAGCTTTCGCATAGTCCAATTCATTTGAAGCAAAGCCCCTCTAACCTGCATTCTTGCCAACTGGTTTTTGATGTCCTCCTCCATCTGGGTCCGGCGCCGCTTCTCCTGCTCAGTGGTGGTGGTGGACGGCGAGCTGCTAAATTGGCATTGAATATTTTTGCGGTTTTTTTATGACAAGGAACATGTAATAAAGAAATAAGGGCATAACTTGATCACTATATCAGAATCATTACACAGAATACCTACTAATCTTAACTGATTGATTTTTTTGTTAGCGCCTGATCAGAGTGATCACTTGATAAGATCTATTCTAACAGACCAGTGAGTGGTTGTGCTGAATGTGATTATAGTCATTTTGCCTACTTGAGTTTAGATCAGCACAATACTGAAACAGAGCAGACTCAAATTGAGCTGTTCTATTGCCCTTATTGCTTATTGGCTTAAATGAATTCAAAATTTCGATTGAACTTATAAGTTCGACTCCATTTAGCCACAAACACATTTGGCTTAGACGTGTAGGCTTAATGCCATTGGACGCATTGACTACTTTTGATTGGACTCATAAAGGGCAGTAGAGCTGCATTCACAATGGGTTTTTGCAATTTTTGATTTTTAAATGCTGCACAAACCGTCGTGAGCCAAATCCGCCGCCACGTCCACGGCCTCTGCCGCCGCGTCCTCCTCCACGTCCGCGGTTTCCGCCACGACCACGAGAGTTGAAGCGCGGCGCTCCGCGTCCCGAGCCGCCGCGTCCGCCACGGCCACGGCCACCGCCGCGTCCACGTCCCTCAAAGTTGCGCGGGCCTTGGCCTCGCTCGCCCAGCGGCATTGCGTTCGCTCCGGATCGATCCATTCTCGTTGTGTGCAGTCAGTCGTAAAATGGGAGTGATTGAGTGAATCTGCTGAAAGTTGGTAAATGAATAGTAAATGGTAGGTAAAGAAAAACATGATAGCAATCTTTGCGCGCAAGAGAATAGAGAAGATTTTTGTGCGCGCAATCAAAATGGAAAACAGCCTTTGGTCGCGTAAATTTTTGTTGAAAAAAGAAATTATGATCAAAAATTGTAGAAACACGAAGTTTCGCTATATCATTTGATAGGGAATTCTAAGAGCTATCAAATGATACGAAGATCACCAAAATCGGTTAGCATAATCCGGAGTTATGGTCCGTCAACAAAGTTAGTGGGGATAAAACGTCTGGCGATGAAATGAATCTATCCGTGAAAAAACGCCAATTTGTATGCAATCGGAAAAAATTTGGGTTAGCTACTAGCTACTATAGCTAGTCCTAGGAAAATCGGCAAAATTCAATTTTTTTTCCGCCCAAAGCACGATTCTGTGAAACGTCCTAACGGCCTAGCACCAAATAAGTAGCTTTTTGGCGTTTTCTTATAAAAAACAAACTTATCGAGTCCAACTGAGCAAAGCGAGGTCTAAAGTTTAAGCTAGTTGTAAATTAAAATTCGGGTAATCTGCTGCTGCACTCTAGCACTCTACAGTCTGCAGATCTGTGGACGTGTGGACTTTACTTTGACTCTGGACTGTGTAGTGTGCAATATTGTCGCAAAATGCACTAAGCAGTATGCACTTCTAATCCCAAATAAATATGTTTTGTACTTGTTATACCTATATGTAGGGGGGAACGGAAAACCGGAGAATGAGAAATGAGAATGTGATGGAGGACAGGGAACTAAAAGACGCGCTGGGAACGGATAAGGGTAGGTAGAGGGCGGGTGATTCAAATGGTTCTCTTTCTTTGTTTTCTTGCTGAGAGCGGAGAATGGAAAAGAGCGGGAAACAAGACAATTTGAATGTTACCCCCACTGAGCTGGAGGAGGAACGGCGGACGAGCACACAAGATGGGCATTAGGCAATGTTGGATGTATTTTGGGAAATGGAAAAATGTTTGTGCGAGTTTGATTTTGATGCGATAAGATGGGAACTGGAATTGGGAATTTGGGAACTATAGTAAATAGTAATGCAACAATGCGGTGAATGGGAGGAGGTCGTCCAACAGGTCTAACTAACGTGATCAATGATCATCATTCCCCCATCCGGACAAGCTCGATGATTCGTGTCATTTGGGAAACAGGAACATTTGATGATTGATTGGTTATATGATCTTATGATTTTTGATTATTGATTATGACTTATGAAGGAATGGTTCATTTCCACGCCCATAAAAAACGTTGGCTCATTCAAGGCTTAGTTAGATGTATGCTCAAACTTAGGCTTATTGGATCTAGGCTTCAGACCAGGCCGGTGGCTTTCTAGGGCGAAATGGCGACACTTAAATGAGGAAATGACCCTGACGCAGCGATTAGACATTAGATGAAGCTAGCTAAGTAGCTAATATGCAATATACCTAGTAGAAGCGCTAAAAATTGCATTCGGGATGGAATTGATTGGTTCAGTTTTGGCCACGTTTTGTATCAAAAATGGGGGAAAGGGCCAGCCGGGAGCGGAACAGACCATTGGTCTCTTTGGCTTTCAAATGACAAAAAAACGGGACGCGAGCAATGGCAGTGACAGCACCGGTATTTGTTGATATCCTTGGAAAACAGAAAAGCAGACAAGGGAAGAGAGTTTGGAAAAAAGGGTGGAAGAGAAAGAGACACACTGTGCAGCATTCACTGCGTCACTGGGCCTCAACAAAAAACGAAAAAGCAATGCCAAAGTGCAGCAATGTGAGTGCGCCTCTGTTGGCGGCTGGCTTATTTTTGATTCATCGGAGTCACAAATGGGACTGTGAAGCGAACGCGAAGGGTGAGCGCGGTAGCGATAAGATCTGTGGACACTGGAATTGAAAAGGAGGGGAAATGCCTCTTACACATTTATGGATTTATTTATACGGCCATAACATATTTAGGCGGAGTGGGGCCATAGCAAAAATGAAAATATAGGTTAGGTGACCGGAGCTTCCAAAGATATTGAGTTCCCTTTATGGCTTACAATTGCAGCTTTTCACTATCATTTGACTTTATTCATACCAATCCAACCAACAGACCAACAGAGAGTGATCGAAAATTTGGGGGTATACCCTACGTCTAGACTAGATCCCCAAAAAGGCGAGAATCTTGAAGACCTCTCGAAGACTAAAATCTCCAAAATTGAATTTGTTGACGTGAGCATAAGGCACAAATTTTTCATTTTTTCACTAATGTTTGGTATAAGGTACTAAAACATAGGTAATTTGGTATACTTTACATAAAACATAATTGTTTAAAAATTTTGTTCGTTGGGATCATGGAGGCGACTCGGAATTTTGTTCATTGTTTGCTGAAGTTTTATTCAAACTTTCAAACATTCAATGTTGTTATAGCGAACCATTTTTGCTCTAGCATCTGGACACAAATCCCGACAGCTGGTTTGACTGAGAGCCGCTCTGATTCGGTCCCAAATTCGATTCGGCGTTCTCCAACAGGTTCGCACTGCTCTTGCCCCGATTGCCTGTCGCAGTTGCGTAGCCGCCTTCTCCAGCTGTTGTTGTTGAATTGGCTTTCGGCGTTGCGTAGGCCAAAATGAAACTGAAGAGGTTTTTAATTGAAATTTTATATTCGCTTTGGCGTAACCTATAGAATTAACGAATTCCCATACACATCAAAAAAACTTCTTAAATCAAGCCATTGATCAAATCTGGCCTTTTTTCTCAAAAAGATCTGTTGTTCATCTCGCTGAAAGGAATCGATATAGGTATATGCAGCGCAAGGCGACATGGTCCGGATTGACTGAACGTCTTGAACTCGATGGCATCGACTTCCCTCGAGTTCGAGCAGTACAAGAAGTAATTTTGCAAAACCAATGCCGAATTCGTGAATTCATGATCAGCGCATGATTTTACGCTTATTTTACCTTTTTCATTGGAACGAATATTTTTTAATTTTTTTATAGAAATGCGTCTTGAACTCGATGCTCCACACCTACCGTTTGGCACGTTCCACTTTGCAGAACAAATTCTGGTGGAATTGGCTCTTGCTGGCGAAGTCGCTGATCCCAGTGATCACTTCGAATGGGTGGCCAAAACGGCGCTCCAGCATCGCGTCCACGGTGTTGGCGATTTTTTGCAGGTTGCACTCGTGGAAGTCGGGGTTCTGGAACAGGTCCTCGACGCTCTCTTTCATCATGTCTTGCAGCTCCGAATGGCAACACGCTTGGCCTGCAGAACAAAACAGCATAGTGAATGAATCTAGTACAGAAAATGTATGTCTTTTTTAATTTCCTGATCCCACTTGATTCGATCAATACGGCCTCTGATTGATGTGCATGACCAAAAAAAGCCTAAATATACTAGATGGCCCGTTGTTTACGGGCAATTTTTTTATTTTTTTGTGCCATTTTGGGCTCCCATAATTCCCGTATCAGTGCCAGATTTCAAAATTATTTCGATTCTGAATTTCAATTCTAAATTTTTTGAAATTTTCTATTCACCCATTGAGCCCAAAAGGGCATGTCAAAAAATGAAAAAATTACCATGATGCTTGGGAAGTTGGGAATGTTTTGAAGCTATTGGGCAAGTTAGTCACTCCTTTCAGTGCTGGTGTCAATTTGGAACACTTTTTTTCAATTTCCCGAAGTATTGATTTTTTTTATTGATTTTTCCCATTCCAAAAATATGCGCCTACTATCGTCGTCAGCGTAGCATCCGGGAAGCGGATAATTGGTCACTCTTCTGGAAGGCGGCGGCAATGTGGGCGATGGAAGTGCTGGCTGCTGCTGGGGCTGCGCAAACTGTTCACCAAATTCCGCTTCCGTCGGCAACGGCTCTGGCCCAAACTGGGCTTGTTGGCCAAATTCCGGTTGGAACTGCTGGAATTGTTGCGGTTGCGGTTGGAACTGCTGCTGGGGCTGGAATTGAGATTGTTGTTGGAATTGTTGCTGCAACTGCTGTTGGAATTGTTGCGGCGACTGCTGTTGAAATTGTTGCTGGAATTGCTGCTGGTTGAACTGGTTGAACACTTGTTGTTGCTGAGCAGCCGATTGTTGCACTGCATTTGAACTCGATGATGACGAAGATGAGGCCGATCCGCTGGATGCCGGCCCTGAATTGAACAGTACTTGAGCTGGCGCTGCCGGAACTGCTGCCACCGGTGCAGCAGCTACCACTGGTACCGGGGCAACGACAGGAGGAACAAGTGCCGGAAAGCCGACTCGTTTGACGCGTCTTCGATGCGCTGCGTTGCGCAGAACACTCCTGAAATCGAATGAGATACTGTTTACACTCCTAAAATTGAATGAGGTATGTTTATCGATTTTTACGCAAAAATTCGAAGGTTCCATTTTCAGTTGGTGCCTGGTTGTTCAAAAAAGCCCAATTGTCTCAAAATTTGGAGCTCAATCGTAAAAATTGTATCCGAGAATTGTTGGAACTGAGATGGGCGACGAAGTGTCTGATGAGAGGATTTTGGGAACTGGGTTTAGGAAGAAACAGGAAAACAATCATCCAAAGGGTAATATTGCCAAGTCTCCAGAATACAGAATAAATGAACTTAAATGAATTCATATGAAGAAAAAATCAATTGTATTCTCGTTAGTTACACCATAACTTTGTATTACAACATAGTAATATATCAGATCTCTTCAAACGTTCAAACTAAGCAAACACATTACCTCAAATTGACACCAAAAGAAGCCATTCCTGTCGCGTTTAAGTGCCGATAAGCGAGCGGAGACGCATTGGCACTGGCATTGTTGGCACTATTTGAGAGTTGGCACAGTGAGATGGATGTTGAAATGGAAAGGAAGAGTACGAACAATGGAAGCGAGAATCGAAGCCTCATCATTTTTAGGCGCCGAGTGGACTGGAAATGGGCAGGAACAACACAGTCATTCTCATTCATTGCTGGTGGTCGGCAATTAGCGGCGGCCGGCTGTGCGCCGCTCCTTCTCGTGCGCGCAGCCCATATTAGCGTGCATTAGCATTTGGCGGGACTGAGGGACTGAGCCGCTTTTGCGCAATTCGCTTCCAGTTGGATTAGCAGTTGGCGTGTTCAACACGCTTGCAAAGCCAACAACCAACAAGCCATCCGGGATCTATTAGATTGATTCAACAGTCACTGTTACGGAAGCGAGGGATACTTGACAACCAATAAACGTATATGGATTTAAAATTTAAACCAAACGTTAATTTAAATGCCATTTTGGGGTGCAAAGAGGCTAAGAGTGCCCCTTCCAGTGGCTTGTTCAGCTGTCTGGTGGCCCAGCAATTGGCCGAGTTATGGCCAAATGTTAGAAACAAATCGGGCATTTTCTCCCGTTTTTGGCCCAAAACTGGGCCAAAACTGGACCAATCAATTCCCAGCCCAAAAGGCCATTTTGTAGCGCATCTTGAGATCTGTTGAATCACTTTGAGATCTCTCTTGAAGCAAAATCTCTTGTCAAGTTATGACTCGTAAAATATGTCCCTGTCACCATGTCCAGTTGCGCATTACCAGAATTTGACTCCCACTCCAGTTGGTCAAATGATTCATAAGAGAAGGAGGAGAACTCCGATAAAACATCTGTACCACTTCCCCCTTTTTTAGTCGTTGCTCAACCTCTATTTTACGGCGGCAAATTTTTATCCCGCCACAGATCTGAGTGCATGTTGACTACATTTTTAAGTCTCCTTCCCTTCACACTTGGCCGATTTTCTCGGGAAAATGGACGTGCGTAGACTGGTGTTTGCCAATTATTTGGCACAAATCTCACAATTTTTGAATGGGCTCCGCCGGCCGCGGGTAGCAAAAATCCATTTCTATGTCCATTAATTTTCACGATATCTTATTGTTTAATTTTTACAACGGCAAACGTCCATTTTTTCGTGTGAGGCTCTCTCTTCTGCCTTTTTGAACTAAAAGTGTTTATTCTTCTTGGTTCTTGGTCTCTATCGAGCTTAACGATTGAAACTGTCCTAGTCCCATCCAGCAGAACTCTTCTTTCAAAAATTGGATCTTTTTGGCAAATAAATGTACACCTTTTCAAAAATGTACTTTCATTTAAATATTTGTCCATTATAATATAACGGCTCTCACGATTTATTCTCTGTTCACCCACTCAACAATCGGCACAAAGTTCTCTTGAGTTCGATAAGCAAAAATCAAGACAAAATGGGGGTATTCATTATCTGTAAAAAAATCTTGTTGAGCGGAAAATAGACCATAGAATGACTATCCACCCTCCTTCTTTCCCCAAACGGATGCCAAATTACTATAATTTTCATGTTTTTGCCCTTTGTTTGCCGCTTTTGTGGTACCAGCAGGTAATTGTCGGATGTCAAAAATACATCCATTCTTTGCACCACGAGCACATTGGTCAAAGAAGTTTGTCCCCAACCGCTGGCGAAACCACGGCAAAATGCCATAAATTACCACCAGAGCAAATTATAGAGTGGACCGAATGCGGAAAAAATCAAATTTTTGCGCCGAGATTTCGAGAATTGACTCCCAATTTGGCAAGTCAGAAATCGGAATAGGACTCTGAAGAGTTTAAATTCATAAAGCCTGGCCAGGTGATGTGGTCTGGTTGGGCCAAAAAATTGCATTTGACTCGGGACACTGCCATTTTTCCGCAACCGGGGTTAATTTCGATTTCGAGAAGCATTCAATGAATGCCCTTACACTCCGTTGAAGTGAATAATTCATTTATCGCCGCCTTTTTTAGACCACTTGCTTGTGTTTTAAGCCCAGAAAAGGGATTTTAGATCTCACAAAAAGGGAGTTTTGAATTTAAATAAAAATTATTGTTTCCTATAGGTACATTAATACAATCTGTCCCCAAACACAATACCAAAATTATGAAAAAATTTTGATACAAAAATCAAATAAAAGTTATGACCTTATGATATTACATTTTTTGATAAAATGTTTACAAACTCCAAAGACCTAAAAACTTGAACCTTACCCCTTATTAGAGATTAATTGGACCATCCAAGGTCCAAGCAGGTGCCAATCAAACGGTAATATTCAGCCAATGTGCTTAGCTATTCAGTCGTTCACGCTTTATCTAGAGTGCTTGCGCTGCCAGGCCAAATAAACACGCCATTACGTAAAACATATTTGCTATTTGGGAATCGGATAAGATTAATTCGCTACCAAAAGTGGTGTATTGAAAAGCTACCAAATATTTGCATGAATATTTGGCGCTGAATAACTTTGTTCAGAATGGTCAGATCGGCCTAATTTTGGTACCATTCCATTCAGCTCTTAGAGAGACGCTTCGAATCAGCTATTTTCTGCTGTCCTTGGTGGGGGCACTATTTGGGTTGAAGAAATTGTATTTGGTGCTTTTTCAACCACTTTTGGTAGCGAATTGATTCACTCACTTTGGGGGAATTGCAGCCATCAAGACTTTAGGACCCGAATTCAGGATTTTCGTGAAACAAAATAATGGTCCCAAAACTTAGAATTATAGATCCAAAATTGGAGCTCAAAAATGTGAATTTTGAATTTTCCCATTTTCTAAAGTGCTGGAGGATCAACATTATCTATAGTCTAGATTAAACTCAAACATTTAATAATGGCCGAGAGGTGTCGGTGTCTGGAAAATCCAAAGTTATCCGACAAAGGTGTAAACTGTAAGGTCATCAGTCATCCGGTGATCACCAAATCAACTTAGCCTACAAGAGCCTATAAGTTGGCGCCGGAAATACACTTTTTCTGTTTTACCCGAAAATTGAATTGATATAGTAGATGTGGAGGGCCTAGGTGGCCAATTCGTACCTCTCAGTTCCTTCGGTCCAATTCCAATTGAACAATCAAATTAACGGCTTGAACAAGAGTAGGCGCACAGGGCCAAGAGCACACTCCGCTTCATGACATTGGCTAATCAAATTCCCCGAAAACTGAATTTGATCGCAACTCTCATTCTATGTATATTTTGTGTGGATGTCTAAGCCAAAAAACTTGTCTTGCTTTTGCAGCCCACCGAGACAAATTCATTTTTTTCACAAATCGCCAATTCAAAAATGAACAATTCCATCGCTACCAACAACATTTCTTCCGTTCTGCCAACCACCACAACAACGCTTTCGCCAATGCCAGATTCGGGAACATCCTCCACCGAGCCAGCCACCACTCTTCTCTACGCACTCTCAGGTGTACCCTCAATAAAAGATCCTGTGGGGATCAATTACATCTGATCAATGATTAATAGGATAAAGATAAATCAGATCAGATGGGTAAGATCTATAGTTTAAGTTTATTAAACAAAACAAAAGGTATTTCTGATCAAGGCAATGAAATCATTGATCAATCCGATATCCGATCTGATTATTGATTGGCTTAATTGGATCAGATCTGATCATTGCATAAATCGGATCAACAGGTCAGATCGGGCGAACCAATTTCTTCATCATCTGATCAAGAAAATGATATAATTGATCAATCCGATCGGATTATTGATTAGTCGGATCGGATCACATCTTAGGGGACAAATTTTAAATGATGATTGAGCGCGGAGAGTGGCGGGGATTGTTAGAGCAAATGTTGTAATTTTGTTCATATCCTTTCAGTTGGCGAATTCGGTGTGCTGAACCCGTTCGTTGTGTGCATTGCCGGGCTCAACCTGTTCGTGTTGTGGAACACCAAAATAGTGCACCCCAACCTGAAGGTGGTGTTCGTTTGCGAGGCAATCAGCATTGTGGTGTTCGAGTGCTTGCGCAGCGCAATGCTGCTCAACCAATTCATTGTGGGCTCCATTTTCGCGTCGACCGACCCAAATTTGCAGGTGAAACATAATGCCAGAAAATCCATTTAAATCAGTTAAAATGGAAATTTTGGTGGTCCAAAAACAATGCGATTGGATTAATTCGCTACCAAAAGTGATTGAAAAAGCCACCAATCAAATATTGATGCAAACATTTGGCATAGCTTTTTCAACCATTTTTGGTCGCTAATTCACCTTATCCTATAAATTAATCGATTAAATAATTCTGGATTAAATTTATAAAAAAACCCGTCTTTCTTCTCTGTTAAAAAAATCACAGTCAATCCATATTCCAATTCCCAATTCAGTCCGCCTTCACCTTTGTGGACTTGTTCCGACGCATGCTTGGCCATGTGTTGGTGGTTGAGCGGGCACTGGCCACCTGGCAATTTCGCACCTACGAGCAGCAGGGACACCGCCTCTGGTTCTCTCTGGGCTGGTTCTCACTCGCGGTACGGTTTTTTGAAATTGACCTTCACTTAAAAATAATAGTAATTGAATTGGACATCAATTCAAGTCCATCAAGTCAAGAGTGTGCCAAATCAATTTAAAAATTAGTGCGCTGTTTTTCAATAAAATAATTGGGCGGCACCACGTTATATTGGGCACCGGAACATTGACGTTTCAGAAATTAGAAATTAAAATTACTATCAAGTATCAACAGATTGACTTTTACATTGACATTAATAAAATCGATTATCAACAGATTGACTTTGACATTGACATTACTTAATAAAATCGATGTCTTGTCAATGACGTCAATGTCACTGTCAATTTGCCTATTTAAGTTGACGTCAAGATTCAAGACAACACTGCCTTTTTTAACAGGGGAAAGTTTGATCGGTTCCTTCTATAGTATTCATATTCAATTCCTCTTGTCGAAATGTAGAATAGAACTAATCTAATGATGTTAAGACTAGACAAATCTAATCGATAATCATAATCACGTTCGAAATTATTATAACAATATAAGGCTACTTTTGAGTTTTGACTTTCCCCGTTTCCAGACTTGCATTTGCCTGCTGAGCATAATCAATCGTTCACCGTGTGGGACCACACTGGCCAACGACATCTGTCTCCTGGCGCTGATGCTGCTCAGCTTAGTAGAATTTTTTGTGAGCTAAATTCGTTCGAGATTTGCGTTTAATTGATTCCAACGCTTTTCAGGCGATTGGCGCAATTGGACTGCACAACCGGGAAAAATATGCGCAAATTGCGGCCGACACGCGAAGGCACCATTTGAACGAAAAATATCAGGTACAGCTTCAGTTGATGCTCACTGATCAAGACTGATCAGATCAATGATCAAAGCTGATATCGCTACCAATAGTGGTTGAAAAAGCTACCAACTATTGTATTTCTTAGAACCAAATAGTGCCCCCACCAAGGACAGCAGTAAATAGCTGATTCGAAGCGTCTCTCTAAGAGCTGAATGGAATGGTACCAAAATTAGACCGATCTGACCATTCTGAACAAAGTCATTCAGCGTCAAATATTCATGCAAACATTTGGTAGCTTCTAAATTTTAATTTTATTTACGCTCAAAGCCAAAGCAATTCCAGTTGTTCGAGAACATTCGGACCAGCAAGCAGTTGTCGCCAGTGCTGCTGCTCCACTTTTTTGGCAATGCCGTGGACATCGCCATCACCGCCGTGTTCCGCTTCAGTCTGGCCACGCAGCCCATCTGGATCTGTTTCGCCGTGTTCGGATGGCTCGCGCTGAATTCCGTTGTGAACGCACTGATCGAGATCACCATCATCACGTACAATTTTTTTAAACACTATTTTTCGATGCGAAGCGAAATTTGCCGAAAAACTTGACCTAGAGAATCAAATATATGAAATCGCGAAAATCATTTTCAAACGGACCCAGTGGAGTTGATCCGGAGATTAATAGTCAATAAAATGATAAATTTAGTCATCAATATGATTCGAGACTGATCGTTAATGAACAAGTGATCAAAATTGATCAGTGATCAAACTTTTGAATTTAGGGACACACATTTTGATCACTTGATCACGATCACTTTGATCGCAACTGATCATCACTGACTGATCAATTGATTATAGCCAAAATATAATAGAATACACCACAGTGGAAGCTCCTTAAGGAGCATTTTGATTCGCAAAATTTAGTCCACAAGTTTCACTTCATCCAACTTTTTTAAAATTGTGTTATTGCAAATTCGCACTTTCCAGGCACCACCCAGTGCTGAAGAACCGGCTCAGAATGTTTTTCAAGCGAATCACGTTGCGCCGACGGAATCAAGTGGGAAACAGTGACGCGGCCGCACACAACATCAAGTCTGCGGCGGCAAACAATGACGAGGCAGAAGCCCATTTTGTGATGCTAAAAGAGCTGTGGAATTGAAAAAAGATGAGACTTTCAATCTCCGTTTCTCTCAATTTTCAATAATCGCACCAACCAATGTTTTTGGGCATAACTTGGTGACCAATCTTGATCAAAGAATGATCCTATGGGCTCATTGGATAGCCCCAAATGGTGACTATTTGACCAAAAAGGGTCCATTCAAATTGGCTGATCAATCCTTGAGTTATGATTTTTTGAGTGAACTCAGGCATAACGAGTCCAATTCTTTCATTGGCCCAAATAGAGGAGTCCCTGGTATTGGTTTAAGGCTGTTAAACAAAAAAAAGTGCAAATGATGTTTTGAAAATCTGGGCTGTTGAACAAAAAAGTACTAAACATAGATATGATAAATGCTGTTTCGAAAAATTCGTTTCTTATTTAATTTTTCCCATTTTGCAAATTTGCTGCCACAACCACATGACCCAATAGATTCGATAATATTCGCCGCCCACCACATCCCTTCACATTCCATTTGCCAAAAAGGTCAATAAATATTTGGCATATTCCCCTTTGTTTTACAATTTTTTATTCATTCCCCATTCCCCAAAGAAAACATGTTTTTACTCTTTGTTTGTTTGTTCGCGCACTTTTTGTTCACAAGCGCTGCTATGGATGCGCCAATTCGCCTGATGCCCGACTCAAATGACTGGAAACAGCGCTTGGAGGTGCTGAAGAACTACGAGTTCGCGGAGGTGCTTTTTATTTGAACGTAGGCATTTGGAGAGCCCAATAGGCGTGTTGTACGAATGCCGAACAATTGGGCTCCAGAGTCCGGACACCGTGTTGTACCCTGGTACACGAATATAAATAATAGAGATCGGAACCGTACCGTAATACGGCCGTAAAAAGCCGTAACGGCATGCCGTAATGGAGCCGTAATACGGCCGTAAAACGGC
>VAHH01000254.1:0-41002 GCA_013357305.1 Radopholus similis
ACAGAAAATGGAGAAGCGATGGACTTTCAACTTTGACTAGGCATTTTCAAAATTACCGGACTTTCAACTTTACCTGCGACATATATGTGGTACAGATGAGATTGGGTGTGCCCCCGCAGGTGGACATCTGTGGCAGCGGCGGCGCAGGCCAAGGCTCGCCGGCGCTGTTCTTCAAGTCGCTGAGCGCCGGAAGTGCGGGTGGCGGTGGGGCCCCGCTCGTATTGCACGGCTCGCTGAGTCCGCCCACCACGTCGCAGTCGCCGTCCCCGCCCACCGCGGCAGGGACCACAGGCACTGTGGCGGCCTCCGCCGGAGGAGGAGGCACCTCTGCCGAGGGCACTCTGCTGGCCCATTTGCTGAAGCGCGACTTTGCCCTGTGCCAGGTGGCCGAACAGGAACTCCAGGCAAGCGCCCTGTTGGGCCATTGTCCCGCTTCCAGACTCCGAATTTGGACCATTTAGCTTTGGCTCTTAGGCTTGACAAACATTTGAAAATGGATGGCTTTTAGTCCATTGGTCTCGTATTTAAGTTTAAGATGTTTTAAAATGTATGCTACCAAAGAGCGTTCGGACGACAGGGCATTTGAAGCGCCGCAACTCTGTCAATGTTTAAGCCAAAATTTTGATTTTTGGTGCCATTCGGGAGCCCAAAAGAGTGCCCCCTATAAAGGCCTGTTCAGCTCCCTGGTGGCCCAGCAGTTGGCCGAGTTATGGCCAAATGTTTGCACAAATCGGGCATTTCCCCCGTTTTTGGCCCAAAACCAGGCCAAAACTGGAACAATCAATTCCCACTTCCAATGTGACATTTCCCAACAAATGAAGAACCTTGCCATTCCGGTTCAGGCCGCCGACCCGATGCTGGCGATGGAGCTGGACGACTCGCCCACTGCCTCTTCGCGCGGCTCTTCCCTCTCCGCCGAGGGCCAGCGTTCCCCGCCGGCACTGCAATCTCCGGTAGGCGACTGTTTTCAATTGTTTGATGCAATCAAATGCTGCAAATCGACCATTGTTCCCTCAGATCATCAGCACTCAGTGCGCCAAGTTCGAGCTGCCCATCCCGCCCGTGCTGCCGCCCACGCACAGCGAGCAGCCCGAAATGGACTTCATCTGCGAAAGTGCCTCGCGTCTGCTGTTCCTCTCCGTCCACTGGGTGAAGGGCATTCGAGCGCTGGCCGACCAGTGAGTTTTAGCCTTTGGCGGGAGGAGGACTAGCCTAAAGTTGCGAACCGAATTTTGCGGAAATAAACCAATTATTGGTCGGTGATCAGCTGAATCATGAGCAATGATCAATGGGAGAATTTAACTGATCAAAATGCTTAGCGATCGTTATCTGGGACTGATCAGAGAATGTGATATGGCTGATCAAAATATTGGATCATGTTAATCTTGATCTGAATAAGCATATTGGATCAGTGTTGATCTGGACTGCTCAATCAAATTATTGTTCAGTGCTGATTTGGGCGGACCTGATCGGATCCAAAATTTAATCGAAATGTGCGTTAGAAACTAGGCATTCGTTTGAACAAAGCAATCTCTTTTGATCACCAGATCACCACTGATCAGTGCAAATCAGCAATTGATCAAACCAAAATCAAATTATGCATTATCGGAAACCCCTGAAACGCCATTTGATGCCCTGGTTAGCAAAATTCGGTGCGCAATTTGGCGCCCCCATTTGAGGAAAGTCCATTCCCATTGCTGGAGGCACTCCCCCATTTGCAGGCCGACACTCATGGAGAGCACCATGAAGGGCAAATGGTGTGACCTGTTCATGCTGGGACTGATGCAGTGTGCCCCGGAGCTGAATCTGCCCCAAATGCTGCGCTCGGTGGACACCTATCTGGGCGGCATGGTCAAATTCGGTGTGTCCATTGTGTGAATTTATGCATTTTTGGTCCAAATGCCTAACTGGATTTAACGGGATTGAGGCCATTTTAATGATCAGATCAAATGCTTTGATCGATCACCAGATTGTGTGAAAAAAGAAATTTAAGCTATCATGGCCTTTGAGTTTGACGATTATTTTATGGACTTTTGTCTCAAAGAAAAGGCAATTCTTTGGTCATTATCATGTCGCGGGTAGGCCAGATTTTATTGGACTTGCACATTTAGAATTGCGAGTGAGTTAATTCGCTACCAAAAATGGTCGAAAAACTACCAAATTCAAACTTTTCAGTGAACATAACGCCAAATTATCTTAGCTTAGATTTAGCTTAAGTACGTCTACCTAGTAAGACTAAATTTTACCAAATAAGTTAATTTTAGCCTAACAATGTCCAAGTATACGAACACCAAAAACGCCAAATATTCCGCATCAACAATCAATCAAATCATCTGAGTGTTTTCCACCAGGCCAACTGAAGCGAGACCGTCACGAGGAGCTGTGCCGCCAGATCACGCTGCTGCTCATGCTGGCCCAGAAGACGCGCCAGCTGAAGCCGTCCGCGATGGAGTTCGCCTACCTGAAGGCAATCGCCTTCACCAGTGCCGACCTGCCCCCAAAGGGACATCCCCAGCTCGGTCAGTGCAAACTCCTAACCATGAAGTAGAACAATGGGGCGAATCTTTTGAAACTACAATAATTTCGGCTAAAATCGTCTCAAAATGTGCATTTTGGGAGAGCTCGATTTGGGGAATCCGATTTTTAAAACTAGATAACTCTAAACACGCTTTTCAAAAATTTGGTCACATCAAATCATCAATGATCTGTGCCTCGATTGGTCAGATCAGCGCTCTTGATCAGTCCAAATCATCATTGATTAGACAATAATAAGGATTGATCAGTATCTGATCAGACTGATCAACACTAATGTCTGATTTTTCATTCTTCTGTGTTTTTGCAGTGCGCCAATTGTCCATCCAAAGCACCAGCCACTTCCGGCAGCTGAACTCTCTGGCCTGCCAGGAACTGTTCGAGCACATCCTGCGCACTGTGGTCAAGCCGAGCAGTATAGGCAAAGAGCTCAGCTCGCACAAAAAGGCAAAGAGCGCGGAAAGGAAACGGCCCTTCGGGTGAGTCAGGGGCAAATGCCATTTGGGTACTACTCCACTCTGTCTTATGACACTCCCACTCTCCAAACTTGGATACTCATAGTACAACATGTGTGGATCGGAAGTTAGAGGACAAAAAGGGGCCAGAGGAAAGGGCCCAAAGAAGAGAATAGGCTCCCGAGGAAAGGAAGCAAATGCGACTCCCATTGAGGAGGGAAGCGTGACGTCGCCCAGATGAATGGCCTCTGAGAGGAATAAGAGCCAAGAGGACATGGGAAGGAATGAAAGGGGATCTCTCGGAGTGGGTTCGGCACAACTGTCTTTTAAGTGTCAGTTTTGAGCTCATTCCAAGCACCGGGTTCGATTCCTCTATCCACCCTGTTTTCTAAATTTTCTTTTTCAGCGCCAGTCCCAGCCACGAACTGCTGGAGGCGGAGTGCTGCACTGACGGCGGCAGCGACTGCTGCGGGGCCTCCTCCACAACGGCGGGCACCACAACCACCATTGGGAGTGCCGGCGGCAGTCGGGACGGCGCCTCCACTCGGCGAGCTGGAGATGAGCATGAGGTACTCAAATTGCTGCTTTGAGTTTTGACAATAGAAAAAGGTGCAAATGCAAAATTGACCAGATTCAGAGTGGTAAATAAAGGGCGATCAAATTCACAGATTTTAATCAAAACAATCGATACAGATCGAATGGTTAGAAGTTTCGGGAGGTCAATCAGATATTGACCAGGTTGAGCAATCATATCGATCAGTTAATCAATTGAATTGGATCAGATTTAACGTTTGATCCGAATAAATCAATTAAATCAATTTCGATAAATAAAGATTTAAAGATTGATTGATTGATTGATTTACCAATTCAACTTGATCAGCGCCAGATCGATCAACGATCAGCATTTGCAGGCCGACTCCGATGGGGCGATGCTGCTGTGTTGTGACACCACCTCTCCGGGCTCTTCGGCCAGTCAGGCGGCGCTCAGCGGCGGAAACACTGGATTGCGAAAGGACGCCACCGATGGGGCCGAGGACGCTGACGAGAAGTGTTGCAAGGGGGTGGCTCGAGAATTTGCTGACACACTGCGCGAGGCCGGCTCCGATGCGCTGCTGTGCGCGGTGGAACGGCACTCGCAACTGCTGCAGCTGCTGCCCTGTCTGCGCTGGTTCAACGAGCCCGCACTGGTCGAACTGTTCTTTAGGTGAGGAGGCACCAATCAGGAATAGGCTGTGGGCGTAAATTGGTTGACCCAATTTTGGTGGGCAAGGACATTGATCACTTTGATCAGTCAATTGGTGATCAGCACTGATTGTTTTTTTGCAAAAGGTGATCAAAATCGTTGCCTTTTTTCACTAAATTGGTCACCTTTTAATCAGTCCAGGTCAGCAGTGATCAATGTTATGACTAAGCCCTAGGCTGAATGATTACCGATCGATAGTCGATCAGTACTTCAAAACTAGGTTGAAGATGATCAAGAAGTTTGGGATCCACATCTTTGGGAAATTTGCCCTCATCACTCAAATGCTGTGCGTTTCAGCGGCATGATGGGGAGCATGAGCATCGAGACCGTGATCCCGTTCATTCTGAACACCGACACGGAGACCATCTTTGAGCGCGGCGCCATCCCCCAATCCGCAGTGGGCACCACCACAGGCACCATCGCCAGCAGCACCATCGATCGGAGGGCTGCATCGACGGACGGTGCAGTCAAGGTGGAGGAGGCCAACGTGAAGAGCGAAGGAAAGGCGAAGGACGGAGATGTACAGACATCGAAGGAGGGGCAGGAACAACCAACGAACGGGGGCCACCAGAGAGAGGCCCCAATGGAAGGCCAGCAGCAGCGAGTGATGAAGGAGGAGCCCCCGCTGGAGATGGACTTTTGAGTTTTGAGTTTCAATTTGGAGCCGTTGATCCTGAGCCAATGGAAAGTGTTTTCATGATATCGAGTGCGCTAAAATGGTGGCTGATGATATCACTAGATTCAGTAGAATCATGATAATGATGGCATCAGATGACATTGATATCAGTTAGGTTATCATGTTATTTCAGGTGATTTCAGTGATTTCATTATCTGATCAAATGTCATGATATGAAAGATGGAATAAGTCATAGTATCATATTCAATATCATGGTTAGATGATATCAGGAATATCATGATTCGTTATGAAAGATAATGATATCAATGTCAACTGTCGCAAGGTTCGTGATATCATGGAAACACTGATCCTGGGACCAAATTTGGCCGCGTAATGTCCACCATTTGACGACCTTTTCATAGCACCCATTTTGTTCGCGCGAGTGTCTTTCATCCAATCCAGCATGTTATTCGTCCCACTGTCCAACCAAATTGTTCATTCACATTCATTCGCGTTCGCCCCAATTTTGGCCCTTCCCTTCTCCCCGTGAGCAGCTTACATTTTGTGTTCGCCCGGCTGTTTTTCGCGCACCCGATTAGAAGCATCCACAACCAAAACACAACCTTAGTGACTGACAACGGATAACACACACAAACCAATCAATTTCAAATCATTTCACACCCTGCACAGTGCACACCAATAAATTGTTAGAGCCCCGGACTTGGCGCAGTGTTTTCATGGTGGCGATTTGATGATTTTGCAAAAATGAATGATATCATCAGAAAAATCAATACCATGGCACAAAAAAAGAATGCCATCAGACCATCTCACCCATCATAGAATTATGGGCCAAATGGTATCATTTTATGCTGAAGGTGGAGAAGTACCTAAGCACTAGCACTCATATAGATATCTTGAAGCAAAATGATATCGTTTTGATGTGGCGTTCAATGTCTTGATGTCACTGGGAAAATGATGATATCATGAAAACACCAGCTCATGATCATTTTTTAATAATGATCGCAATCCGATCGACTGTTCGGATTGACCAATCGACTAATTGATTGACGATTGATCTTTCCCGACCTGATTGATTGAGTATTGTTCCCTTTCCCGATTCCCGACCAAAGTTGAGCAATTCACATTGATTCAATACGAATATATTTATAATATTGAAACTTCACTCCCCTTTCCCGGCCTCGGCCAGTTCAGTGCTTTCAATGTTTGAGTACTATTTCTCCACTACTTTTCTTCGCGTTTCTTCGCCCATTTCCACACACAGACACACAACTTTGTTCACCCAATCTTTCATACAAATTTTCGTGCAAAATCCAACCGTTTTGTTTAATTTCTCCATTTACCTCCCGACCATTTTTTTCCGTCGCAAATGCAATGCACCACAACCCCGAATGATTATTATTATTGGTTTGACGAGATTGATGCTTGTGCTCTCGATGATGAGTTCCATTTCATTATTATGATTGTTCGCGTTAACCACACACACAACACCCTTTAATGTCTATTATACAATAATTAGTGCATGCCCCGCCCAGACCTTTGCTTAGACAAACGGATTAGATGCCCCGCCGCACAATTATAATTGTGTTTCCCCATACAGTGGACGAACAAATAAACAAGTGTGAAAAAGAGAGAACATTAGTTGCTTTGGTCCTTAATTGGACCGCTAGGTATTATTAGAGAGTGTACGACGGTGTTCATGGAATGAGCAATTTGGGTGTGTAGTTTCGAAATCGCTCAGACTATCTTAAAGAACAAAGTTGAAGCCTGGGGAAAGCAATGAATCGGCTTATGTTTGACTCCATTCGAAGCGTCTCGACGAGCTGAATCGAATGGCACCAAAATTATGCCGATCTGATCATTTTGGACAAATTGTGAAGCCACCAATTTTGGGCTATGGCCTCCAGTTTGGCGTTACATTTCACAAAATTTCATGTTAAAAATTTTGTGGATGCTTTTCTTTGGAACAGACCCTGTGAAACAACAACAAACAGTCTCCCAACCAGATGAATGATGGGTTCAATTCCAACACTGATTCTGCTTTCTGCGCGCGTTCTTCCTCCTCCCTCTCTCACTGGATACGAGTGCAGAATGCGCCAGCGGCCACCTTGATGGCCCATCTGCAGCCGGACTTGCGCTGGCAGGCCTGCTTGTTGGTGGCGCAGCGGCACTCGTTGCTGCGCGGCACACAGATCTGACCGCCTCTGGTGTTGCACCACTCGCAGCCACTCTGGCTCTCGGCCGTCACCTTGTTGCTGAGTGTCCTGCGCCAGCAGCAACACCGCCAAGAAGATCATGGTGAGAGCAATTGCGGTGGAGGAGACGAAGATGGCCATCATTGTTTGGATTTGGAGGATTCGGAGTTGCGGACTTGGAGGCTGTGTTTGAGATTGGGGACTGTTCGGTGCCCTTTGGGTGCACTACTACCCCTTTTATACGCCTCAGAGTAGCACCAGCCACCACTCTGTGGCCTCTGCATTTAAATATGTATGTATAAGTTTATCAAAAAATCCAATCATTCAATTTTTTGTGACCAACAAATTTCTGTGTGTCCAGGCCCTAGATCCATCCACTCTTTGGCCCCTTCTATCATCAGATATGTCCTCATACATACAGTTTTTTGCTCTTCCACGCTGCTTTCACTTCATCGTGCGCAATGCCCAATGCTGCAAACAAAAAATTTTAAATGTAACGATTTCTTTTCTCGAATGGCACCAATTCAAATTTTTGCCTTTGGCCAAGTTATGGGTCTTCAAATAAAGACATTTTCCGCCCCCACTTCTCACCCGAATGATGTGGTAGGCGATTGCGCCCTGTGGCGGAATGTAGCGCAGTGTTTGGCGCACGACCGGGTCCTTTCCGCTGGTGTTCAGGTGCTTCTGCAGCTTCAGCATGAACGGGTCCTCGTCCACGCGACGCAACGCTTGCACCACCATTTCGCGCGAAAACCACTTGGCGTGCTCCAGCTCAGCAATGCTCGGATCCAGCTGAACGAAGGGGCCAAAACCATCAGAGTCTGACCATTTAAGAATTATATAAATGTATTGCAGGACAATTTGATCAAGGAGTTCGATTGTGATGCAGGACAGATTTGATCAATCGATTGATTATTGATCACCGATTACGACATATTGATTCTTGATTGATCCGTTGAGAAGTCTGGATTGCTCAGAAATTCCAAATAATGTTGTACGGATCGGGATTGGTGCTTTAGGAATTTTATCCCGATTTTATGGACTGGATCACGACCCGACATTTTTTGAAAGCATCAATAGTGAAATCTTGATAGTTAAGCCAAAAAGTTATTCTTCATTGTCAATAAAATGGTCTGATCATTTTTGTAAAGTATAGGGTTTTAATATTTGCAAAAATCACGAATTTCTCGAACCCTCTCAGTCGCCATCATTTCCTTCCCATTTCTACTGGTGCCCTACCCACCTCGTCTTCCATGTGCGCCGTGGCGATGAAAGGCACCATTAGCGAGCTGCTGGGCAGGGGCCACGACTGGGAGCCGTGCAGGGGGCGCACATCGAAGCACTCGACGCCCACTTCTTCGGCCACTTCGCGGCACACAGTTTGCTCCAACGACTCGCCCACCCAAAACACACAGATAGAGAGAGATGTGTGCCAATTGTGCAAAGTGAACTGACCGAGCAGAAGCCCGCTATGCACGTGAACACCTGTCCGGCCATGCCCCGATGCCTGACCAGAAGGGCGTGCTCGTCCGACTCGTCGCGCACCAGAGTGATGGCGACCGGCGAAATCTGCGATAAAATGGTTGAACTGGATGAAAATCAAGCGAATGGAAATTTTGGCATTTCTAAAACAGGGAAAACGATGTCTCTAAAGATTTGATCAATCGTCCGATTGGATTTTCGGCGCTATGGATTGGATGCGTACGGTTGGATAGAAATCGCGGTCGCAGTAGAGGCACTTGGCGGATGCTTTGGACGCTCTCATTTGGAGGAGGTGCTGGCACTTTGGACAGTGCAGGAACAGCCGGTACCAGTGCGTGACCGCTTGGAACTGAGAGAAAACAACAATAAATTCGCAGCGATTCCTCCGTTCCCAAGTCCCTACATCGAATGGACCAGTTCATCGATAGTCTCAACCACATTTGATGCCACACTAGGGTGGAATCCTGGAGTCCCGAAAGAAACGAAAATTTCCCGTGAAAAGAAAGAGAGACTTTAGTTGATTCGATAAATTCGACGGGGCATAAAAAATAACAAATAAGCTTCTTTGAAAAAATATAATTTGCTGCGCCCACTTTGGCCAGCCAGTTCCGTTGGGTGGGCTCGTCCATGGTCAGCATGGCGTGCCGAATGTCCATGAATCTGCTCCCCAGCTCCTTAGCCAATTCCTCGCGTCTGCCCTCCTCCGAGATGCCACTCTCCTGCAAAATGAGGGAAAATATTATTTGTGAAAAAAAATTAAAAATTATGTAAATAAAATCTTAAAAAATGCCGAAAAGGAAAAGCTGCCCACGGTCGGAATCGAACCGACGTCGCCACGGCCACAACGTGGAGTACTAACCACTATACTACGTGGGCCGATAGCATGGGCACTCGGGGACCCTTTTGACTGGACATTTATGGATGGGAAGAAAATTGTTCAATCACTCGGTTCTTGGCCCCAAATTTTGAAAATTTTTAATTCTTTTCCATTCAGCTAGTCGAAACTTGGAATTGTCAAACCCGCATATTTTTAAAGAGAACCTCTGAAACTAAGGAAATTTTTTGTTACTCTTACTGCGTTGGGTTTGGGTCCCCCTTTCCCTTTTCTTTGAGTGCGAAATCTCTTATATCTATAAGTTATCAATTCTTCATAAAACTGAAATCTAAACTGAAGGGCCGAATCATATCAGTTTCATCAAAATTAGACTAGATCAAAACCGGATCATTTATCATTTTGTTGATCCAAATCGAATCAATCAGGTCAGACTGAGGCTACGCGCTTTTAGACCGGATAAATTAGATCTGATCAATAGATCGAAAAATTCCATTGTTCCGTCATCAAAGTTTGATGAGTACGGATTAAGCAATGCCGTTAAACCATCAAATTTTCTTTTACTAAAACGAAAACAATTCCAATCGTCGAACCTGTGGGGCTGGATGCAGCCGAATGCTGGTGCCAAACAGTGCTTGCTGAAGCAACACAATGTGTCACACATTGGCCATTTGGAACAGGGATTACGTAGTCGCCGTTCTGGCCGCCGATCGGGAGAATGTCCAACAGGGCGGAGTTCAACGTCCCGATTTCTAGTCCGTACGGGGAGAGTCGCTGGCGCAAATCAGCGCAGTCGAACACCTTCAGGCGAGGCGCACTCCGCAGCTGGTGGATCCCGAGTGCCGGGTTCAGCGAGAACGCGTCCGCTTGGACGGCCGGCTGCCGATCCACCATCAGACTGAAAGTGGGAAAAATGGGTCTGTGTCCCAATTAAAGAATCGTACACCCACAGCATTTTTCCGTGCTCAAACTCCTCTTCTATCCGCTCATCTGCGCATCTCTGAAATTTTTTTAACATTGAGGTGTATAAGTTTTGTTATAAAAAATTCAGTGTCCATGACTTTGCATGTCGTTCGCCAACTCAACAGTCATGTCCATGCGCGAATTTTTTTCGCCGCACAAATTGTTTATAAATTTTCCAAAATAGGCTGTGTAGATCTGCGATAATGTGTTGAAAAAATGGGTTCAGGAATTTGCCTGGCAGAGTTATTTGCAAAAAGATATGACTCCAAGTGGAAATCCAGTTGGTACTTGGTGCGCTCATTATATTTACTTATTGATGTATCTGGCTGGTTATATGTTTTCAGCTAAACATTTTAACCTGCCAATAGTCGAACAGTTGCGCCCGTTCAACAAAATCCGTGTGCTTTTTGTGTCCAATATTCTTGTCAGAATGTGGATCTAAAAAGTTTGGGTTATTGGCAGCTATTACGAAGCTTAACCTCTTCCAGTTGTTGAACTACAGGGTCGGACCGGTAAATAGTTAATGCTGTGGCGAAGAGTTTTTATCAACATCACTCACTTCTAGTAGTATTTGAAATAAGCTTAGATAACTAATAAATAAGTCGCAATCCGATTACTTTACATATGTAGAAAAACGAGAAATCCAATATATGTAGTACCAGGTATCAGTACTGATAATTTGGAATTTTGATAAATCAATCCAATTCATGTTTACTCAATCAATGTTAAAAACACTTCAATCTTAATCATATTAAGTCATACTTAAGTAATAATAATAACAAAACATATAGGAATTCGTAAACCATAACTGTTATATAGTTATTAGTGTTTAAAAAAGAAGGAATTATTAGCACAAAAGTGTGATGAAGAAGACCTGATAATACAAAGACACAATTGTTGTTAAAAATTAAGAGAGTTCATTACTTATGCATTGCTTGGTTTCCCTGCTGCTTTATCCAGATGCAGCTTGGCTGAGCTCTTCCACCGCTTCAGCACCGTCCCCATTGGCCCTCTCACCATCGCTCTTTTGGCCATTTTTATTCTTCACCTTCTCATTTTCCTCCACTTTCTTCCCATTTTCTTCATTTTCGCCCTGCTTCTTCTCCTTCTTAGGTTTCGGCTTTTTCTTCGTCACCACAACGACCCGCCTGGTCTTGAATTGGGCCACGAATTGGTCGAATTGCTTAAACGGGCAAAGATGAGTCAAATGAAATGCCAAACTAATAGTATAAAACAAACCATCGGCGGTGGATGCGTCTGTTTGTCGCCAAAGTGCTCTTGGTCAAACCTCTGCATCCCCTTGAGAGTGGCGCGAAGACACTTGCGAATGTGGTCCAGCACTGAACAAACATAGGGGCATCGATCAAACAAAACAGCATCACATTGCTTTTCCAATAGAGGTGGGTGTGATAGATAGCCTGATTGCACTTAGGGACAAACTTTTGTGTGCTTAGGAAGTTTTTGAGAATTTACGCATTGCGCTTTTCGAATCAGTATCAAAGTTTGGAGACTTTGGCACCACTCAAAAAAATAGATCAATAAGATAAGTCCAGTGATGACTGATAACCAAGGGCTTTGGTTCAATTTATGTTATAGATTCCGGAAGGCCACCAGATATCAAAAGATAATTTTTTCCGTAAAATTGCATTATTAGAATCCCAATTTGGCTGACCGTCTCCGCTGACTCCGGACGTGAGGTTGTGGTCCAGGTCGAATGGATCTTCGGCACAGAGGCGCCATTTGATGCGCATTTTGCGCTCCTTTTTCCCGTAAATTTCTCGCATCCTAATCTGCGCCACGTCAATGGCCGGATCGAAAGTATAGGCGTAGTAGTGCAGAAAACCATAGAAGAGATCGGCCAGCGACTGGGTGTTTTTGAAAGAGGGCTTCTAAACAAAAAATTGAGAGAAAATGTTTTGATTGCAATTTCAAGACCAGTTGATCGATGTTTTTCGCGAAAGAGACGTGCCATCCTTCGACTGGCTCTGTCGGCAAAGAGGCGTCTCTTTCCTCCTGGAACAAAATCTCCACAATTATGAATTATCTAAGATTGTACGCTTTCATTGGAGCAATCTAGATTGCGACAAATGATCCCATGGGCTCATTGGATAGCCCCAAATGGTGGCTATTTGGCCAAAAAGGGTCCATCCAAATTGGCTGATCAATCCTTGAGTTATGACTTTTTGAGTGAACTCAGGCCAAATGTGCCTGGTTTGACCAGTTTTTGGGCCCTAACTTTGGAGTGTTTTTTGGCCAAACGAGTCCAACTCTTTCATTGGCCCAGATAGCCCCTGGTATTGGCTGTTCAGTGTGATAACTGATAATTCATTAATTGGCGTTGGGCTCATTTTTAAGAAAATTTTAGATCCAAAATGGCCCATTCCGATTTTTAAGGCATACCTCCTGAAGAAAAGGCAGTATCGGCGGTTCGCAGCGCTGAAGAAATGCGATCAACATGATGATGTAGGCGTATGAGGAGACAGAACCGCTCTTGAAGGGAACATTTGTGCATTCATCAGAAATGTTCAAAATTCTACCGATGCGTCGTTGATGTTGCACAGGGTGGCCCAACGTTTGATTGCAAATCCAAGTGGCGCCACGCGCGCATCGAATTGGGTGTATAGGCGGAGCAGTTCAGTGTTGTAGATGGCAAGTGGATTCTCCATGCTTATGCTGGAAGGCGTTAAATGTGTTAGATTTGTTTTGAATTCTCTGAGTGTGCTCCTCACTCCACGTGGAATTCGCTCGGCGAGTGCACAAATTTGACAATCGGAGTTCTGGCATCCAGCACTGAGGTCACGTCGCGAAAGGTTTTGGCTTCACGGCGCAGGAAAGTGACCAGTTGGGCTAGCAGCTTTTTACGAACACGCTAAAAATGGGAGTTTAGTCATTAGCCCGAGGAAAGCCAAAATAATTTTGATCGAAACCGATCACTCACTGTCGCAGTGTAATTATCGTTTATATCAATGTGAGCGATTAAGTTGATCAAAGCAAAAATCTGATTTTAAAAATCGAAAATCTTGATAATTTTGATTTTTGAGGATTGAGCATTATGAAATAAGTACTGATCAAGACAAATACGTTTAGGAATTTCCAAGAAAATTGGTTTTTGGATATTTGATAATTTCGATCAGAAAATTTCAACTTTCAGGTCAGTTGCACTTACAAAGCCCGCCTTGTCGAGCCCCGTTTTGATGCAAACATCCAGATCAGAGCCCGCGTGACCAAACCCGGAGTTGACCGATCCGAACAGCTCCAACTCCATCTCAGGCAGTGCCAGCACAGTCCGGAGCTGGTCGCGCAATTCCTCCAAGAATGTGCCAATCTGGCGCTTGCGCTCTTCTCCCAACCGTCTTCCCTCGAAGAACAGGCGAATGCTTTCACTGAACCATGCGGAGTATCCGGGCGAAAGAGCCACTTTCTCTGGAGGCTCCTCCTCTTCATCTCTGATTTTGCATGTGCGAAGATCATTCGCCAGTTTTTCCGCTTGCTCAGCGGTCGACTCTTTCTCCGATCCGTTGTTCTCTTTCGCTTCTTCTTCTTCTTCTTTTTCTTCTTCCTTCGTTTGTTCCGCTTCCGACACTACGGTCACCTGTTGGTCGAACAACAATTACCATTGGTTTTGAACGGCAACTTTTTTACAAAATTATACTTCTCAAACTAAATGATATCAACTCTTGTACTGCTCGAACTGGATGGCATCGAACTCAAGGTGAACCCAACCATCAGCTTCTATTGTATGTATATCATCAGTGACTCATTTTGCCTTTTTACTTTTAACAAGTTCAGGCCAAAGGACATAGGTATGACCATATCACATCATGGCTATATGCTATATGCTATATCCTATCGTTTCACTTTTGGGTATTCTTTGAACGCAACAAAATCTTTGCCGTACAAATATGTGCTTGTCCAAATGACAGATCGATATCATCTCAATTTTGGTATACTAATTTCAACAAGGAAAATCGGTAATCGAATGGATACGTTGATTTTTTGATTGGAACATCTTGGACTCGATATTCGAGTTTCATCGAGTTCGAGCAGTACAACCTTTGTGCGGAACATGTTCATGTTCATCCAAATTAACTTTTATATATAAGTTAATCAATACCCAGATGCGCTCCTCAATCTTGGTTACTTCCCATCCGCTCGGCGTCCCAAAGTGCCCGCTGCCGTCCTGTCCGCTCGGGGTGCACCACAGCATCAGCCGTTGCGGCAGCTCGTCCTCCTCGGTGAACGGCTCCCCGTGGAATAGCTCCTCTCTGGAGAGTTTGAGTGTGCCAAACCGACAGCTGTAGCAGTGCTCATTTTTGGGTGGCGATCCAGTCCGCTTTCGGTGCTCTTTTCGGTGCTCGGCTTGAGTGTAAAACTGCAAGAAAAATTGACGAAAAAACATAAAACTGTTGCATTGGGTTCAATCTCCATGGCGCGAAACTTGCGATTGATAGCGATCGTTGAATATATCTTTAGTGGCAAACAAAAGTGAGGTTGTTGTTCCAAAAAAGCAACCAAAATGTAAACCTCAAACATATATTTTGATGGCTTTTCGAATAAAATCGATATCATTGTTCTATTCAATTGGTATTCTGATTTTGATCAGTCCACATAAAACATGGATCAGTTTGATCAATTCTGATCACCAAATTGATCAGTTACTTTGACAAAACATGATCACCAGATCGCCACTGATCAGTTACTTTGATCCGCCTAAATCATTCGTTTAACTTCATTTTCGGTTTGTTCCCAAAATTCGGTCCGCGCTAAGTTTCGCGCCAAACCGTGCACTCACATGGACAATGCCTTCTCGCACTTGCGTTTTCACTCTCCGCTGGCAGATGATGGCTTTTGTTGGAATCTCAATGCTCAGCTCAATGTTCGCCGCAAAAATTTCCAAATTGATCCGCTGGTGCAATATGAGACGAAGCCACATGCCGATCGACGAAACGGGGAATCTAAACAGAGACAACGTTTTTTGTGTACCCAAACAGATGCTAGGGCAATAGAAAACTGTGCAAATATTAATTCGATCCAGATCAAATGGTTACTTACTATTCGATCAAATCGGTAGGAACATAACAGTTGATCATGCTGATCAGGAATCAAACCGGTAACATTTGGGTATCTGTGATCAAGCCCCTGATTGATCCGATCAATCAATACAGATCAAAAATCAATATTTGATAAGTTGTATGTTTGCACCTTTTTCTATTGCCCTAACATATCTCTCTTTCTCTATTCATACATTTTCGCGTCGTAGAGCACGTGCACTTTGTGCGTGAACTTGCGTGTTTTGAAATCGTATACCAGGAAGCCAATAGTGGCGCACATCTCCGAGGGCGCCTCCACAACTATGCCGATGAAGCTGCCCACCAATCCGTTCGCCTCCTTGGCACCACTGCTTTCGTTTCTCTCGCGTCGCCTTCGCTGCTTTGGGTCGGACCGATTCGAGGGGTGCTTGTCGCCCTCTTTTTGCCCTCCATTTTGGTGCTCCTTCGAGTTGGATCCCCACTTGCTGTGTGGCCATTTTGGCGCCGATCTTTTCTCGTCTTTGTCTCCAACCCGAGAATCAGATTCACGGTTCGACTTATTGGACGGAACTGCTCCGTTCAGCCTTCGTCTCTGGTCCGGCCATTTCTGCTCTCGCCTCTCTTTTTGCAAAGCACTACGGGACGTGCTCTGAGGCTGCAGCTCCTCCTTCTTCTTCTGCTTACTCGGAATCCATGAACGTCTTCCCCTTCCTCCAGTAGGCCGAGGTTCGACCACATTTTTCTGGTTTGCTTCACTCTTGTCATCATTTTTTGAACTTCCTCCATCTTCTTCAAACCTTGTTGCTCCGTTCGGCTTTCCCATCTCGACCAGCTGCGGCTGCTTTTCGCCATTCGCCTTTTCGTCCTTCTGGGAGGATGTGGCCCCTTTTTTGTTCTGTTGGTTGGCTTCTTCATTACGGAAGCTGGACGTATCCATTGGCGTTTTATTCCCGCGAATTTTCCTGTTGCCGACTTCCTCGCCAATCTGGGACATTTCAAATTGGGCAGCTGAAACTGGAAATTATGAAATTAAGCAAAATGAATGTGAGCAAATTGGGAACTCGCGTGTGTAAAAATTATCGATTTTTACGGCACAAACAACAGTCGAGTCAAGTTCAAGTCAGTAACTAATCGGTGATACTCATATGCTCATATCACTATCAGCTGATCACTAATCAGCTATCACTATTCGCTTCTTAAAGTTTGATGGTAAGCACAAGTTATGGATTTGGTCTGAAAGCCAAACTCGGATTAGTTTTCGAAAATTTTTGAACCTAAAAGCAGCTAATACAAAAACAAAATATAGCAAATTTGCATTTTCCTAAAGTAATTAGCCTTGTTTCCGCCTTTATGTTTTAGAGTTTTAGACTTTTAGATTAGCCTTTTAACCAAAGTAAGCAGAAACAGATCATTGATTGGCCGGCCGGTTCCAGTGGTGTGGTGGATGTGTGCTGTGTGGGCTGCTGGGCAGTGGGCAATTGCCATTGAAGAGCGCAGAGTAGGTAAATAGAGAGAGAGTTAGTTGCCTGTTACCAGTGAGCGAAGACTGAAGAGAGATGACAGATGAGCACATAAACACAGGGTGGAGGCTAGACATACATGAGAAGGTGGCTAAACCAGAACCCAGAAGTCAGCAAGGAAGAAGGAATGTGCGAGCGAGCGGCGCAGTTGTAAGGTTGTAGGTATTTGTAAATGTATAATTCGCAATTGTAAATTGTAATGGTAATGGTTATACGTTATACCTAGCTAATGGGGAATGACCGCGTCTAGCGTCTTGAGTGTTGGGTGAAGGCTCAAGCAAAATGGTACTAGTATAGTCACTTGTAAAAGGTTAACTAGGTAGAACTACTAATACTTATGATCGGTGGTAATCATTGATCTAAAAATAATTCAGAAGCATTAAATGCGTATCGGATTGGCAACGGTAAACAATCTCTAGAAGTTCAGAAAGGCAAAAGTGCAATTGGGCCGAGAAAAGAGTGGCCAAAAGGAGGACTCTATCCACCACCTGACCTTCGTGGTATCAGCTGAAATTTGGCCAAGGGAATGAGAATGGGAAATGAGTGGTTTGGTCCAACCAACACACATGGATTTGACAATTTATTTCTGGCCACAATCATCTGCCGGAACCCGTGGGAATCGGCAACAGTGCGCGAACATAAAAAATGGAATTTACCATTAACACATGTTGAGTTTGTTATTCTGGCCACAATCAGCTGGCGCTCACGCGGTATTTGTTACTTGGTATTTCAGGCGGGCAAAATTCATCTGGCAAAATGCGATCGGACGGACGCTAATATGGCAGCGGCAACAGGTGTTTGAATTGTATAAATACGGTGGCCATTCTGGCATATTTTCAAGGGCTCTGAAATCCGAATCCCCAAAACTGGCCGCGCAATTCTGGCCACCATATGAGTTTTTGTTTTTGGCCATAGCGCGCTCAAGGTGATTGGAAAAAGCTCAAATTGCACTCCAAAATAGCATTGTTCCAGTCTTTTGCTGTCCTTTTCAGACTCCGATTCCAATTTCCAATTCATTCATCCACTCACTCACTCTCTCTGTGGCTGTGACTAGCAGGCAACAAACAACACATCAGACATCAATGCCATCCTCGCCCATCAACACCAACCACTCACTAGTTGGTTGTAGAGGCGCAGTGAATCTAATCCCATTCCAAAACAGTTCTACGACACCTACAAGGACGAGGGCCGTTCCCTGGACCTGATCATGCTGCACGGCGGACGCTGGCTGCTCTCTATGCTGGGACTGGGCGTCAACCTGGTGCTGGTCACCGCCACTGTAAAATGCAGGCGAGTTTAAACCTTTTTAGACACAAAATATTTACATAAAACAGAAAAGCGCATTAAATTAATTCAAATGGGCTTGATATGTGCACTAGCATGTGAAGGCTTCTATGAGACAAGCAATGCTCTAATGTTAATTTTTATTCTGCATTCCGAAAAAACAAAAGAGTTGTTTAAATTTCTTAAACCTTCTATTTCTCCTATAAACAAAATTATTTTTTTAATCATTCAGATCCCAATTTTATAAGTATACTGTCCTACTAGTCTAGACGGCATTCGGGATTCAATCCTGAACTGATTATCCTTTGACAGCCGCACACCGAAATGCAGCCACAAAATTTTCAATACGTTTTTTGTCTTTTCCCCCACAGCAAATTGCACAACCGCTGCAACATTCTGATCGCCGCCGAGGCGTGCGCCAACTCGCTGTACCAACTGTCGCCGTCCATTGCGTTCTTCTTGGCGCTGGCCGGCACCAATCTGATCACGCTGGACCGCTGTCTGCTGCTCCAGCTGCTCCCACTGTTCGGCGTGCACGTGTCCCTGTGCTGCTCTCTGTTCATCGGGCTGGACCGTCTGCTCAGCTTGCGACTCCCCATATGGTGGGTGGGACCTGAAAGATGGGAAAGATAGCCCCGGATTCGTGTTTTTAGTTTAATTTGGTTTACTGAAAAACCAAAAGGCTCTTAAAATGGCGATCCTAGCACCAACCCGATTGTCACTTGGAGTCCTGTCTTTACAAATAAATCTGTTTGATATTCCCTGAACCTTTTTGAGCACGAGATCTATACATAGCCTTTGATGCCAGGCAGTTTGATGAGCCATAACTCTGCCAATGTTTAAATCAAAAGTGTGAATTTGTTGCCATTTTGAGGCCAAAAGTCCCAACCACAAATGGCCTTTAATTGTTCAGGATCAACCAGTTCAAGAGCAGTCGTTACGTGTCCCTTCTGGTGGGCATATCCATTGCGTACGCAGTGGCCTATCTGATCGATTGTTATCACCTCTGCAGCGAAAACATCGACAAAATGTAAGCGCCACTCAAAGGATGATTGACCAATTGGGGATCATTCAAAATTGTCTGGGATCTGATTGTGATCAAAATTATTATCTCTGAATTGATCGGAATCAAAGCACTCGAATCTGAATTCGCCCACAATTCTGGGACTCATGCGAATCTTTAATCATTTCCACTGATCGAATTCTTGATCCGATCAAGTCAAATCAGTCCCACCGCGATTGTTCAGCTGGGTGATGTGCACGATCACACTGGACTGCTTCCAAGGCCTGAAGCTGGGAGGTCCCTGCGTGTACTCGGCCATCGCACTCAACGTGTCCATCTGTGTCGTGTACACGCTGCTCTGGATCTCCGTCAAACAGACAGCGCGCAAAATGTCGCCCGAAAGTGGTGAGAATAATGATGTGATCGGAACTTATCGGTAATCTCTGATCAACATCAAAGTGATCATCCACTAAAAGTGATCAAAAATAGTCAACATTTTGATCACTTTTCAAGAAAATCGACTTGCTTTCATCACCATTGATCAATGATGATATGCTGATCAACAAAAGGTGATCAATGATCATTGATCACATATGCTAAATGTCTGATTTTCCAAAGCGAACATTTCACATTTTGATTACTTCATCCACAAATTCCGCTTTTTAGCCAGCAACCCGAACATGTTCACGCACCGAATCCTGAAGTCGCTGATGCTGATCACTTGTACCACAATCGGTGGTTGGACGGCGGCAACGGTCTCACGCTTGGCGCTGCCCTATCTGCCGTTTGGAGAGATCCAGAGTGTGCTCTTCATCAACTACATCTCCTACCTGACCAATTTGACGTCGGCCAGCAGCGCACCGGTGCTCTACCTGTGCAGGTGAGATGTAGTGTGGACCTCCAAAACACACTTTGAAAAGACTTTTTGAAACATTGATCAGTGAGTAACGTTCACAAATGTCGCCTTTTATTTCTTCAAATTGATCACTGCAATGATCAGTTCAGATCACCTTGTTGATCAACCAGCATTTGATCGCAGAGATCAGCGATCAAAACAAGAACACTGATCAAGGGGAGAACAAAGCAATCGAATTTTGTTCAAACCGTGGCCAACTGGCACGAATTGTACTCGCAATTATTTTGTAGTGAAGACTACCGCAACGCAATGCGTGCCCTGTTTGGGCTGCCCGCGTCCGGCAAAGCGTCCACTCCGATCCAGAGCCCGGCGCCGCTCTTTGTCAAGCGCTCCGATTCAACGAAACGACCGTCGGTTGGGACGGTCAAATCGCTTGCAGTTGTGGATTGAATGGTGATGACTGATGACGGCGGGGATGGACGAGAAGTGTGTAGATCTGTAGATACATAATTAATCAATATTCTCCAATATTCAATTCAAATATGGTGTCCGAGTCTCCATCGTTTTCTTTTCTCTCTAATTCTCTGTCCATACTATTGCATTGTGAATAAGTTCATAACCTGCTCCAGATTCCGTAGACGAATTTATTATTTTAAAACATATGTATGCATGCCATAATCCATGTAGAAATCAATGATTTTCTTTGGTCAATAAATGGATGCCAGAAACGTGATCAGTGATCAATGCACGTTCTTACATTTTACTCCTAAAATATCAGACTAAATTTAAAAAAAAAAGTCAAAACAAAATTGTGATCAATGATCATTAATCAATGCATGGTTTTGCCTCCGGAAGCCATTATACATGTCGGTCGATACTGAAGTTTGACATGTCATAACTTTGTCCGATTGATCGGCCAAATTCTGGTACCATTCGACTCAGCTCGCAGAGCTCTATCGAATGACGCTATCTATACTCGGTCCGATTGGATCAACAGAAAAAAACCACCTATAATTCCCCAGAGCCGTAAATTTAATATTCTCTTGGCCAGGACCTGAATTCCTTTTTAAGATTGCCAAAACGGAGCACAAAAGTGGGTGAATGTTGGATATGAAAGCGACACAATTGATCAGGACCGAACCCTGTTGATCTATCAACGCAATAATCAGCATTTTCGCTCTGCACTGGGATTGATGGATGCGCTCTTTGTTTGGGTCTGGCGAGTGCTTTGGAGGTTTTGGTTGCTGCAGACTTCCGCCCAATTAATGCTCCTATTTGTTTTGCAGATGCGCTAATACATATAAATATGTTGGGGGCGAAACCACTTCGGAAGTTCTGAACGCTCAGATTCAGACAGAGGGCTTTATTAACCGCCCTTGATTGTTGCGTCCTCCAGCAGTGGTCCTCCTTCCTATCACCAAGGTATGGCTGACTGCTCCCGCTGGTATCTAGGAGTCATTAAAACTTAAAAGTGGTCCAAAGTTATGTGCTTAAAACCAATCTACTATTTTTATTTTCATAAAAACACAAGTTAAATCCTATTTTCACAACTCCAGCTTCCTCAGCGTTGGCCAAGTTATGGCCAAAAGTTTGGAAAAATCGGTCAATTTCCGAGTTTTTGGCCATTTCAAAGCTGGACCAAGCAATTCAGTTTTGCCTCCATTTTTGTATGACCTCCATAGACCTATACAATGAGTCCAAGAACTCTGTTCTATAGCTTCGTTCCTTGTCCAGTTATGTTCCGTCAAACACCATAAACCTGAAACGCTGAGCTTTCCCCACCCTTCAGTGTACCTATAGTACCAGTAGTACCTTTTTTAGTTATTAATTTTTGGGGCACTGTTTTAAATTCGCTTGCTCTCTGCTCTGCGCATTCTTTGACCAATTGACCTTCGTTTTGCACGTGCAAAGCGCCGCTGCACCAGCGAACGAGAGAGGATGCGCGACGCAGTGGGTGACCTCTCGACTCTCGACATCTCGCCGCTGTTCATCCCAATCCAATAATGTGGGCGCGATCAATTTGGCTCTCCGCGCTTTAGCACATTAGGTACTATTCCATTCAATCATCGAAGAGGACTCGGGTGGAGACCAACAAGAGTTCGTTTTTCCGAACAATAGAACCCAAAAGGGCTGCACAAGCACACATAAATTGGGACAAAGGACTGCTGCTGCTGGCCGCACACAATGCATATGGGAAAAGTGGTGGAGTGGAGAACTGGAGAATATGATTGTGTTCAGCGTGTGTCTAGTCATGGGCTGGCCCCCATAATTGTTCCTACGATTGCTGCTGCGCGACACCAACAGAAAGATTAGAGCACATTTCGGTGTCAATCGATTGCTTGTACGAGTGTCAATGGTGTCCATAGTCAAAAACACAAACAAAATCAGCCCTTTTTGACAAATTGTAGACACCATTGAACCAATTCAGACCAAAGTAGATTACTAGATTACTGACTGGTTCGATCAGATTGGGTTGATCAATCAATCAGAATCAGGTGATCAATCAATTCAGATCAGATCGGGTGGATCAAGTCAGGCTCTTAAATCACCAGGTTGATCGGATCCGTTGATCAGTTTAATATTGATCAGCTAGATCCGATCATCCGATCAATTCAGACGGTGATCAGGAATAGTTGATTTTTGCATTTTGCCAAATTTTAAATGCCAAAAACAGTCATTATCAATTATCATTAGTCATTACCTACACATTACATTACTTTTTGTTTGAGTCACCTTAGCCCCTAGCCTAACCTCTATTCCTTACCCTTTTGATCAACGCAAAAGTTAAACATTTGTTCTGTTTCAGAGCTTTATTCATTGTCGCGATGAATTAATTCAACGCATTGAACTTGAATGAATTTTGCGCGAAGTTTGCTATACAACTAAACAAAATGAGCGGTGTCTCCAGTGCATTCAGCAAACGTACTACAACACTCTTCGCCATTCTGCTGGTAATGAAAGGAATGCACCGTTCGCCAACCATCAATCCCCAAACGGTTAAAAGGTATTCTTCGCCTGTTGGCCGTCCATCAACGAGGCCCTTTCGCCGAGCGAAGTGTGCGACTCGTGCCAGACCGTGCTGTTCCACACCTTCCAGTACTACCGGGTGCAGACCACCAAGCGCCTGTTGCGTCACAAATTGCGGCACATGTGCAACCGCTACTTCGAGGTCAGTCCCCAGAGCGTCATTTTTCAAAGTGTCCGGTGAAAAGGTCGATCGATCCAATCACCCCTTGATCCACCAATCGGAGTGTGTCCAAATGAGTATTGATTGATATCCGATCTGACCTTGTGAGATGACCTGATGACCAGTATTTAATGCATTGATCTGCATGGGAACTTGGGACCATGATCCACCTCATCCGAACCCATCCCCTCATTGAAAAGTGAATAATGCATTGATCAGCTTTCAACGTGATCAGAACATAGATCACCCCCTTCTTGATGAAAGACAATTGTTCTCTTCAAATTCAAAAAAGCAATGACAATTGTAAAAATCAAATATAAAAATTGGCCTAAACAAAATCGGATAATTCAATGAGGCTAGATCAGAGAGCGTTAGTGATCGATTGATCAGGCCGATCGTTCTTCAGGTGATCACTGATCAGAATTTTTGGACTTTTTTTGGTCCTGTTTTCCCAATTATTCAAGTTAAAGCCCTACCCATTTGCAGTATCGGCGCCATTGCCTGACGGCGCTTGTGCCCAAGGTGGACGCAATTTGGGAGCGGATGGAGAAGGCGCTGGACGATGAGCTCACCCCGGAGCCGGAGTACAAGCCGTTCGGGACGTGCCAAGTGCTCAAAGAGTGCGACAAGGACCACTCCCCGATTGTGGCCTTTCATCGGGCACAATTGGGCGAATCGACCAGCAGCACCACAATGCCCGGGGAAACACCAGAAACGATGATGGTCACTCCCGATTACATCATTTAGAGACACACATTTTTGAATTTGAGCACAACCTTTACATATTGTTTGTAAATAAAAACAATGCTTATTCGGGTCATTTATGTAGCTTTGGACTTCAAAATTGTGACAAATGCAAATGGCAGAGGTGCACGAAATGTGTAAAAGTTCGTTTGGTACCCGTCTTCATTGGAGCAGTGAACGCTTAAGTGCCATGGATTTTGATGAGCCCTAACTCAGTGGAGATTTAGGCCAAAAATTTGAATTTGGTGCCATATGGTGAGCCCAAAAAGAGTGCCCCTCCGATGACCTGTTCAGCTCCCTGGTGGCCCAGCAATTGGCCGAGTTATGGCCAAATGTTTGCACAAATCGGGCATTTCCCCCGTTTTGGGACCAATCAATTCCCAGGCACAAATGCCATTTTGATGCCAATATTGAGCTCTATCGAATGGCATACATAACTCTTTTCTGGCCCACCCATCACTAACGTTTGGCTCCTAAAATTCCATGGCACCCAAGCCTGTCGCCCTCTCCTCCTATATACTTTATGATTGGTTTCATCGCCGTTTTGGCCCTTCAGACCACTTCGTATCGGGAATGCGAGGGACTTGCGGGACTGATGGCTCCCGTCTGCCTCTCTGGGCCGCTGCCGCCGCTCTGGCAGTCCATCTGGTAGCTGGAGCATCCGGGATGTCTGCCCCCGCTGAAGTGCCTGCCCTGTGCCCCCCCGCCTCGGTCAGTGCCGCTGCCCGCTCGGCTGGACCTTCTCCGCAGGGGCCGGTTTCGTTTCTGTGCAAAACATTGAAGATTTCCATTCTGCTGCTGTCAATGGCCCGCTCACCGCAATCCGGCCGACCGGCTGGTACTTCATGGAGTTGGACGCCCAATAGTGGCAAATGAGCACCGACGTCAGAATGAAGCACACACCTGATTTTGATTGATTCATTAAATGATCGATCGAATTGTCGACAGATTGTTTGATCATTGATTGATTGATTGAGATGGGTGATTGATTCATTGATTTTTTGTCGATTGATTGTTTACAAATGATGATCGATTGTTGATTGAATAAGCGACTGATTGAACTAATTGATGAGTCAACTGATAGATTTTTTGATGACTGAATGTTTGATTCAGCAATGATTAAATGATAGATTGGTTGATCAATAATGATCATAGTTAAGACAGTTGAACGATCGACTCCCTGATTAATTGATTTGTTGTTTATTGTTTGATGGATGTTTAGATTATAATTAAGACTAATTGATTAAACGATCTGATTAAACGAAGATCGATTTATTTGCTCTTATGATTGATTGATTGATTGATTTTTATGTGGTCGCTAAGCTGTGCCCACCGACGAGCACCGATCCGAGCAGCATCAGTCCGGAGAGTCCGTTCACAATGCCGGTGCGCGCCTTCATCTTGCTCAGGTGGTCCAGCCAGATGCCGGTCGTGATCACCGCCAGCAGGTTGGCCACAGCGGAGATGATGCACCTGGAGGGGAAGGCAGATTGCTGGCGAAAAATTGATTCCCACTGTTACATGATCAGCCACATGACCAGCATTGTGCGCCATCGGAAGCGGTGGACTGCGCCAATTCCTGGAGAAGACAAATCCAACTTGCGACAAATGATCCCGTGGGCTCATTAGATAGCTCCAAATGGTGGCTATTTGACCAAAAAGGGTCCATCCAAAAAAGGCTGACCAATCCTTGAGTTATGATTTTTTGATTGGACTCAGGCCAATTGTGCCTGGTTTGACCAGTTTTTGGGCCCTAACTTTGGAGTGGTTTGGCCAAACGAGTCCAACTCTTTCATTGGCCCAATAGCCCCTGGTATTGGCTATCCAATGCCAAAAAAATGTTCACTTTGTTTAGCGTTGCTTCATTTTCTTAAAATTTGACGCGGAAATGGGGCCCTTTCTCCCTTATGTGGGCTCACCCATTCCGCCGGTGAAGAGGCCGACCAGTGCGGAGAGCACATTGATGTGGCAGGTGCCCTGGTAGGCCCGTTCGTCCGGGAACCCGGGACAGTGGAGCCCGTGGACGAGGAACAGCAGCGAGATGAACACCTCCGTCCGGCACAGATGCGTCAGTATTTGCACGTATCTGGCGGAGAAAATGGAATTTAGTATTTAAATATTTAGATAGTATTGATTCCTAAGGAAACTTTGGATATGCTTGCCCGGCTAGTGGCCACTGGTTCATATTGATTATTTTTTGCGTTTGACTTGAGTTGATTTGTTGATCAGATATGTGTCGCAGGAAATCCCTAGAATCAGGAAATCCTGAGAATTTCTACACAAACATAGCCAAACGGGGGAGAACCGAATAGAAGTAGACTAATAGATAGTTTATGGCCACTTTCATAGGCAATATCAAATATTTAGGCCCCAACAACATGAATCTTAAAAGTTATAGACTAAAACCGATTTTGGTCTTAAAACCGGAAACCGGTTATAAACAGTTTCTACGGATTTGGCACACATAAATTCTCACTATTTCCTGATTCTCAAGATTTCCTGCGACATATGGATTTTTAAATCAGGTCCGATCGATCAATGCTTAATGACCTCTAGAGGATCTTAGCTCATCCCATCCCAAACTAGGTAAACTTAACCACGCCTAAATGGCCAACATTTTGGCTTGAAAAAGTCCCTTACTCGGTGTGTTGGAATCCGCTGCGCTGCATCACCGTGTACGACTTGTAGTGGCGTCTAACGGACGGCGACAAAAGCATTTCGTCCTCAGACTCGGCACCGGAACTCTGCTAAATTCTCACATTTTGCGCACTATTTGAACCTTTTTTAGAAAATTGCTTACATTAAATCGTAAATCTCAAGTGACCCCCCATTTGGAATTTACCCCGTGCTCCCCGGTGTTGTTGGTCCGCTGCTTTTCGCCCGGAATCATGATGCGCAGACTCTGGTCCTGGACTGGGCGCCGCAGTAAGTCCATTATTGGACGGCTAGGCGCCAAGAATGCGAAACAATGCAGCGGCAATGGCCAAATAGGTATTCGTTCTCAAATTGCGAGATCGAAAATTCGGTCGAGAACAATAGACGTATTCGAGAATTGATCGCAATTCGATCGATATCAGACTTACTCTGGCCAATATATTCGATATCAAATATGGTTGAGATGGCACTGCGACATTTGCGGATCAATGCTCAAGCTTAGGCTAAAGACTAACTTAACAGCCTAGCTTAGCTTATGACTAAGCTTAACGTGTAGCCAGGTAAGTTTTTTAGCCTAAGCTAAGGTAAAGCTTAAAGCTTAGCTTAAGCTTATCTTATGTCTAAGCCTAAGCATTGATTAGCAAGATTTCTGGATCGGGATCGGTAAATGGAAGACTGAGATCTCGGGATTTGCCTTTTAAGATCGAGATCACTCAGCATCCAACAGTGTGGGTCCTGGTTGTGATTTATGATTAAGCAATTCGTTTGCAAAGTATTTATTTAGTTTGGTTTGCACGCAAAGATCACGTGTGAGAGAGTAAAAATGGATGGGGTGGGGGATCCTTGCACAGAGATGGGCAGCATAGAAGAGGCAAAGCGATGCAAAGGAGGAAAGAAAGGAATGCGAGGGAGGGGCTGAGCGCTGTGGGGATGTGTGCCTTGGGCAGAGTTGGTTGTGTTGTGCCTTGTGCGTGTGGGAAGAGCGACGGCGGAGATCCAGAGGCGAGATTAGTATTTATTTGGTGAGCGAGCGAGCGCCGGTTGTTGACCGGCGGGCGCCGCATGCTTTTTGGAGCGGAGAGGCGAAGATACGACGACAACAAGCAACAACCACCTCCCACCGCCAACACAACCAAGAACAACCAATTGGACGCGCGAGACGGGTTGTGCTCTCTCCCGTCGGGAGATGACGAGTTGCAGTTTAAACGAGTGCGGCGGCGGCGGAGGCGGGACGAAACAGATCGCCCCCCTCCGCTGCCGTATTTCAACTCTCCTCTCGTTGGAGTCGCTGTGGAATCGATTGTGTGCGTTTGTTGCGTGGGTGGGTGTCGCATGGAAATCAGCCAACATGGAGTGGTGGGTGGAAAAGACACTGTGAACAGGTCGCTGAAGAGGCTTGGGCGCTGGGCAATTGGCTCAACTTTGGGAATCAGCAATCACATTTCGGAACGTCAGAACTTAAAAGAAGTTGTGAAAAACGTGGGGCGATTTATTTGTTGGTGGTGAGTGGTCGCGCGGTTGTTGTTTTGTTGTTTGTAGCATCGGAAGGGTAAAACGTAAAAAATTAAAAGATGCCTTCCATTTTTGAACTCGTATTTTTGTAGTTTTTCAGTTTTTGTGCTTTTAAAGAATTTGATTTTATTTAAAGATAAGAAAATATGGGGAAATGAGAAAACGTGGAACGAAAGTAAGGCCTAATGGCTGATGAAAAAATACAAAAGTAAATACAAAATGATAGAAAAATGTGAATTCCTGTGGTGGAAAGTAGCACTTGGATTGATTCAATTAAATGATCTGATCTGACCTTGATCCAAGATTTGGACTGATCGAACCTTGGGAATCCCAAAAAGAGTGTCCCTCCAATGGCCTGTTCAGCTCCCAGGTGGCCCAGCAATTGACCGAGTTATGGCCAAATGTTTGCACAAATCGGGCATTTCCCCCGTTTTTGGCCCAAAACCAGGCCAAAACTGGACCGATCAATTCCAAAGATCAGTTCCGTTTTGTATGAATCTATTGGATCAGATCATTTTTTCACAAATCCAATGCATCCCTTTGATCAAATTGCCAACTGTGCGACGTTCTCCAGCATCTCTTGCACCTCCTCCGCCCCGGTCCCATTGCTGAGCAGTGCGGCCCAAACGGGGAACCGGTCAATGGGCACCAGCAAGGGCGCTACCCATCTCAGGTGTCCCACCATCAGCAGTGCCGTGCTCACGGACACGCAAAATCCCGCCAGCATCATGTCGGACACGCGCAGCAGTCCCGTGGAGAAGGCGATCGCATTGCCTGCATTTGGGAATGGATTCACAAAAATGGAGTCCCCAAAAATGAATTTTAAGCTCAGAATCTGAGCCGACAGAATGAGATCGGCTCACCTCATAAGGCGGCTCATGAACTAAGCTTAGGATCTGAGCCGTGCCATGGGTATTTTGGGACATAAGAGCCAACGCCAAAAACAATCCCGTTAATCATTTGGCCACTCTCACTCATTTCCCGTGGGGCTTTCTCTTTACAGCGAAAGGCATTTCCCTTTGTGGGTGCTCATGTTCGTATCGTCCAACCAACCAGCCAGCCGATATTTTGGCAAAAGAACCACCAAAGAATAAAGGAACTGAACACAATTATTTATGTCTTTGACATAACAAGCCGCTCATGAGATCGGCTCACCTCATAAGGCGGCCCATGAACTAAGCTTAGGGGCTACAAATAAATGCCACCTGGAGTGCCCACGGGCAGCACGAAGGCGAACGAGCAGGACAGCGTGGTGGGCAGCATCAGCGCCAGCGGATGCATTTGCGCCCTTTGCGCGATGCTGGCCACGATGGGGATGAAAATGCTCGCTGTCACCGCGTTCGAGCAGATGTTGGTGACGAACCTGTGGACGAAAGTGGAATGAGTTAAGCTCCATTTTAGAGAAGGGAAGACATGTCAGTGATCAAACAGTGAAATTGTAGAATCAATCCAAATCATTGTGATCAATCAGTATGTCATAGTATTTGATTTTCGTCCAAACGATTGTTCAATCTAATTGAAACTGATAACATATTTTTTGACTGATTTGACTTTGTTGATCTGAATTGACCGAAAAGACTTATCAGTTCCCTATTGAAAGGTACCACAGATTGCTTAAATTCGAGAGAAAGCCTCACATAATGACGAGAATGCAGATCAGTTGCAGAGCCCAGTCCGGCTGTGCCTCCAGTTGGCCCAGTGCGTTGGCCATCAGTTCGGACAGGCCGGACTCGCGGACGCCAGCCGCCAGGGCAAAGCCGCCGCCCAGCAGCAGTGAAATGCCCCACTGAAAAAATGAAAAAAAAATGTTGGCGACGCTGATTATTCTATTGTAAAAGGCCTGACGATTTGGGAATCCAAAAATTATTTCTAAACTATCCAATGCAGTGATGTGGATCACAACGATGAACTGAGTCGCAACAAAGCACTGATCAAGGTGATCGATCTGATCTGCAATCCATGTTCCCCCAAATTTGACTTTTCACGCACTGGAAACTGTTTCTGCATGGTTTGCCAGTCCATCAATGTCTCTCCTGTTCCATTGCCCCGTTGTCCTTTGGCCGGTTTGGAGTCGTGTTCGGTGAAGGGGTTTTCGGCGGGGAGCAGGAACAGCAGGATGCCGACCGCAACAGCGGAGGTGGCGTCCGAGTAGAAGCCCTTGGCGAACAGGGAGCCCACTCCGGGCACGAAGCCCGGCTCACGCCCAATCCACAGGAGCAGAAGCAGCGCAAAGCACGCGCACACCGACTTTTGCGCAAAACTGAAATGGCTTCCAGATTTGAGAGCTCACGATTGGCCTCAAATGGCCAATTGGGAAGTGGGAATTGATTGGTCCAGTGTTGACCTGGTTTTGGGCCCAAAACGGGGGAAATGCCCGATTTGTGCAAACATTTGGCCATAACTCGGCCAATTGCTGGGCCACCAGGGAGCTGAACAGGCCATTGGAGGGACACTCTTTTTGGGCACTTTCAAATGGCATTTGAATTCAAATGTAAGGTTAAATGTTGAACAAGTTATGGCTCTTCAAATCCCTGATTCCCTCGAGAGGATGTGTGTGGGAGTGAGATTGGCGCCAACTGCACTCAGAAAGTGCCATTGGCTCGGGAGGGCAGACAAAAAATGTGGGCACGAGTCTACCGTACTCGCCTAGGGAGTGGGGGATGGCATTCCCCATTCTTGAGGACGCCGGCCAAAGGGAATGAATGCCCTTGGGACGGCGGCAAAATTCGCCTTTGCCTCTGGCCAAATGGTCTTTTCCCCAACGCAAAATACCTCATTGGGGGCATTTCTTCGCTCTTTCGGCGCATCATTTGCCCAACAGAGGCGTCTGGGGCAGAAGTGCCTCTGAGGAAGATGAGCGACAGGATCAGCCAGCAAGCCAACAGGGAGCAGCACAACAGAGGCACTGTGAGCGCTGTCCACGACAAGTAGTTGACGCCCGTCTCTGCGCCCGGGAACAGCCTTAATTTGGGGCAGATTGTTCCTTTGATCCTTGGGATTTTTTTATTATTTTTTTTCAAACTCCTCGATTTGGTGACACTGATCAGGAATATGGGATCAATTTGCAAGTTTACAACATTTTACCATACAGCTTTTGATATCTTTTGCAAATTTTCATAAAAAACAGGTCTTCGAACGGCATTAATAGTGCCTTTGCTCCAATTAATACTATCCACCTGGGGAATTATTAGAAGATCCGAACCATTTTGAAAAATTTTCACGTGAAACGTTGGTCCTATGAAAGGCAATTTCATCCCAAATGTGAGCAGAAAATGATCAACGCTCAAGAGAGAGCTGACTATTCTGGCAATGGGCAATTGATTTGTGATCAATGATTGGAAATCAATCCACGATTCTGCTCAGTTGTACAATTACATAATCTGCTTAGTCCAAATAATCTAAAGGTGGTTGGTGTTCTACAGATCTGTGATTTGGATTGATGTGCTTAAGACATGACCGATGGATCTGATTTTGGATCAGTGGATGTTGATCTCAGTGATCTGCTAGTTCGACAGATAAACGACAGAAGTATCCAATAATGCCCAAAAATGGTGATAAATTCTGCCCAAAATGACAGATTAGCACTCCCTAGTCAGTCCCAGTGCCCTAAATTTGGCCGACTAAATTTTCCAATTCTTACGCCGCCAACATTCCGACCAGAACCAGGTTGGGCGACGTCCCCGTCAGAGTGCCCACTCCGCCGACATTTGCGGCGAAGGTAATGCCCAGAATGAGGCCTTTCGCCGTTCGGCACTGAGAAGTGCTGGTGGCGTCCAGCACTATGTGTTGTTGTTCTGCCCTGTCGCCACTTTCTTCGTCCGAGGCAATGGCACTGAAATGGAATTAAAATTCATTTGAATGGCTGGAGCAGCCCCGATTTTCAGGAGCGGGTTAATGTCAAACAGAGATCAGTTGAAGGCCCATAACTGAGTCAAGGTTTGAACAAAGCGGGCATTTATTTCTCCCGTAACTTGACCAATCAATTCCCAGCCCAAATGTCATTTTGTAGTCCATCATTGGCTCTAACAAATCACTTTTGGGACCTCGCACCAATGGGATTGAGGAATTCGGAAAGAAACTGAACTAATCAATTCCCACACCCAAATGTAATTTGATTGAGATTGGTTTGTTTCTGCTTACGCTTCGATGAGCACTGCCTGGCTCTCGCCCTTTGGTTTCTTGCGCCTGGAAGTGGCGGCGAACTGCACAATCAGCGACTGCCCGATCGGGAGCATCATTGCAACTGTGGCGGTGTTCGAAATGAACATGCTGAACTGGGAGTTGGAATCATCATCCATTGGGGAGACGGAGAATCGAACCAAAAATTGTTGGACTTTTTGATTTTTGGTTATCAATGTGTGCGCTTCCCTGTTGAGGAATTCGTTTATTTTGCGTTTGATTACCTTCACCAATTGATTGATCCGCAATGATCAAGGCGATTAAAATTGATCTTTCCGTTCAAAAAGTAATCAAATATAGGCCATTGAGGTACTTTTTGAGCCACTTCTCGAAAAATTGATTGCTTTGATCAATCCAGATCAGCAGAGATCAATGCTTTGCCCGTTCCAAATGTAAGGAAGTGCCACACATACACACACTACAAATTTCCCGCTCAACTGAGTCCCCCACCGCCTGCCCACGCACACACAATTCACTGTACAATGCGTCCATTGCAATGCTGTTCCCTTGTCTCCCCGCTTCCGCTGTCTCCCCATCACATCCGATCTGCCCTATTTAAAGCCACCACTTTGTGGAAAGCGGGGTTAGTTAGTTGGTTAGTTAGTTAGTAGTTAGTTAGTCAGTAGAGCAGTTGCGAACGAACGAACTTCCCCTTCCCCTTGTCCCCCCCCCCTTTTTTTGCCCGTGTTGTGAACCCATGAGATCGCGCCTCATTTCGCGGTGATTGAGTTGTCCGAGATTTGAACGGAGTGGAATAAATTAGTTCTTGAACTGAGTTGGTTGGGACTGGGGCAGAGCAGGGAATGGCGAAGATTAGGGAGGGCCCGCCCGAGTCAGCTTGAACCTCACCTCGTAATGGGTGGATGGACCAGCACCTTTACTCAAATCAACTCATGGCAAGTTCTTGATCAACCTTGATCAGCTTCGTTATCAATTTATTGATGGTGTGCCTAAAATGCAATCACCTGAGCAGCGCCGTGATGGTCATGAAGCCGAGCAGGAGCCGCCTGGGCTCACTGCCCACCGTCGACAGCACTCCGAGAGCGACGCGCTCGTGCAGCCCGCACTTCTCCACGGCGGCGGCCATGATCAGTCCGCCGACGAAGAGGAAGTTGGTGTCGTTCAGGTACTCGTGCGCCACTTCCCGGGCGCCCAGAATGCCCGTCACGGGGAACAGCACGGCCGGCAGCAGAGCGGTCACGGGCAGCGGCATCACCTCCGAGATCCAGTAGACCGCCATCAGAATTGCGCAAAACGCGCACTTGTACTCCTGAAAATTGGAAATCAATCAAATCACACAAAATCGGATTAGCTGCTGTACACACACATCTAACAGTCATGCAAATCGAAGAAGATCGACCGGAGGAGAAAAACCAGATTCAAATCAATCGTCGTTGGATCAAGCGGATCACAATCAGTGGATAGGCTCAAAAGCTCAAAAATAGGATGTGTCTCGTGTTTCCATCTTTTTTTAGGAGAAACGATTACCTATTCTGAAACCTATTTTTCCTAATTTCTATAAACTTTGTTGGTTGTTATTGATTTCTTTTCTTCCAATATAAAAAGAGAGGGTGTAAATGTTTGTCCGGGAACCTTTGATGGTCCCTGTAGGGATCATTAATATAAGGATCACATGAATTGATTTATATGCATGGTTACAGATCTGGAAGACCAGCTCAACCAAAATAACATCAATATTAGATATATTCAGATCAGATTTGGCGCACCAATGCCGAACAGATAGATTTGCACCACTGAATAGGTACACAAGTGGAGATGGGGGACCCACCAAATTCTGCGAGAGCAACAGCGGCAGCAGAAGCAACGGCGTCAGAATGGTCAGCATGGGCCGACGAAGTGCGCAGAGCTGTCTGGCCATTCGGGAGCAGCTCCTTCGGCTGCTCGGCCTCATTCTGGCCCTGATGATGGTCCCGTTGGGCGATCTGTTGCTCTCTTCTGTCAGTCCTTGCACAGTTTTTTCGCTTCCCTCCTCCTCCGTGTCAGTCAGATGCTGGCGCGAGCAAATTGTGGAGGCCGAGGGCAGTGTGTGCATGCGGCAGTCCGCCACCACTGCTGCGGGTTGGGCGCCGCCAAAGACTGGAAGTGGCGGCGACGATGGGACGAATGCCATGCTTTGGACTGGGGCAAAGATCTGAAGCATTAAAATTTAAAAGTGCAAATTTCACAAACGGTACTTGTCTTCTATTAACTCCAAAATCAAATTAGTTGAAAGTTGCAAAAACTCAAATTTAAAATTTGAAAAATATTCTTTTAAGCCCTCAATTAATTTGGGCATTGTTTCAGCGTTTCAGGCTAGGCCTTGGCAAGCTTAGGTAGTTTATTTAGCTTAGGTACGTAAAAAATGTGTTCCTTAAAATTGCGATTTGAAGGACGTTTATAGGAGGGATCTGATTGCAAAATGTGTAAAGTGTAAACAGCCCATCAATGGAACAAAATGCAGATTTGAATTGGGAGAGCATGTTTGTGAAAAGGGAATGACTGAATTCTCCTCATCATTTTATCAATTGTCACTTTCCCGCTTTGTGATGACGAAAGTGCTCTGTGCTCTTGCTTGCTCTCGCGTATCGGGTGAACGCACGAATAAAATGTTTGAGGGAATCGGTGCCGCCAATCTGGCGGCCACCAAAATATTTAGGTACGTGTCACTTCGACAGTGTCATTTGAGGGGACATAACTCAAAAAAGGATTTCGTCAGAAAAGAGATCCCAAAAGGGATTTGGTAGAGCCAAGGAAGGATCACAAAATGGCCATTTTGGCTGGGAATTGATTGTTTGAGTGTTGGCCTGGTTTTGGGCCAAAAACGTGGGAAATGCCCGATTTGTGCAAACATTTGGCCATAACTCGGCCAATTGCTGGGCCACCAGGCAGCTGAACAGGCCATTGCAGGGGGCACTCTTTTTGGGCCCCCGAATGGCACCAAATTCCCAATTTTTGGCTTTATCTCTTGCACAGGTATGGCTCATCAAATGCCCTGTCGTCCGAACGCTCTTTGTGCCTTAAATACGAATTGTTTGCTGTTCTATTTTGGATTAAGGAAATGGCAGATAATGAATAATTCCAACCGGAAATGGACAAATGGCCGATGGGAGTGGGCAAAACACCCAAAAATGGAATATTCCGAACATTGGCCCAAACAAATGTTTTATCAATTCGCAACGACAAAACCTCTCTCGATAACCAACAACAGCCCAGCAACATGAAGAAATCATGCATTGGAATTGCCCAAAATGGACTCATATTTTTAGTCATCAGATCACGAGTCAATATTGAAGAATGCATAATTTAAAATTTGTTTTCAAAATGAATGCATGGATCGTGTCTAGAATCTTTTCAATCCCGCCCTTTTAGTAACCTGAACTCGAAAATAAGGCCTTTATCTAGATGTGGCAATTACCCATTGTATAAATAGCTCCACTTTATCTTCCTCTTATGACTTTTGACACTTTCGAGAATTCGTCTGGGTTAGGGCAATTAAAATTAAATGGTGTGGCGGCAATATTTGCGATAAAAGTGTGGTGGACTTGTGTTGACCTCGCTTTGGTGTGCCTATATTGGAAAACTTGGGAACCAATGTCTGTTATCCACATCAGCAGAACAAAATCCAGAAAGCTATCCGATTTGGAACACTGCGAATAATTACCTTCTTGAAGATCGTCCACTGTTGATCAAAATGTGTTCAATTTTGTGTCAAAATTGTTGGACCTTTAAGAGATCAGAGATTAACAATCGCACACCAAGCACACTACTTATCATTTTTAATCAATTCAGTCCAATGCCTCGCCACTCCCAGTCTCGCCCTCTCGTTCAAAACTCTTCGGGGTGGCCATTGAGCGGGGCATCAGGATGGCTATGAAGCCGTGGCAGTCGCGCGCAGTGCGCATCAAATTCGGCTCTACATCCAGTCGCTCGTTGACCTCGACCAAGTTGGCCGCAATGCCCGCCCGAATGGGGAACTCCTTCCTGCAAAGGGGAGGGGGCACAAATCATCATCATATGTATCAGCAGAGCACATGACCCATTTCAAGCATTCAATCTACCACCAATTTGATACAAGACACAAGACAATAGTCAGCCAGATCAATTTATTCAGTCAACAAGATTGATCAGATCAATTTTCGATCATATTCATATCTGTTCAGATCAATCGGATGAATAGAAATAACGGGTTGGCAAGATCATAGAAATAACTATAAAACTGCTCAGTGATCACTGATCAGGATCAATGGGAATGGAATTCGGTGAGCGCGAGATTTATGAATATTAGTCAGAAATGACTGTTAAATGCAATGATCAATTTATCTAATCGCTCGGAAAAATAGCATTTAGGCCATTTCTCCGAATACTTTTCGGAATGATTTGAATTTAGAATGTAAATCCCAATTTGATCTGACTTTAGTTTGAGATCTTGCCTTGGTCCGAGTCAAGAGCTCTGAGCAGATTGATCTGACTTTGATTGAGGTCGTTCGAGATCCATAGACTGGATTCGTACTTTGACGCTTATAGATGCCCAAAACACATTCGATTCCAAAAGCGATTGTGATTGGCAAACACATTATTTTATCAACAAAAATACCCGTTGGAGTCCTTCACGATGCAAATGCGCGTGTCCGGGGCCACGGCCAGGCCGCCCTTCTTGCCCTTGCCGCTCGGCTCCAGCTTGCTCCGGTCCACGCCGCGGCCTTTCCCCGCTTCCTGGACGAAACGTTCCACGAAATGGTCGAGATCTGGCTGCGCATCAATTCGTGTTCTGCGCCCAGCGTCAAAATAACCACGCCGCTGGGATGTCGCAAGTAGCGGAGGCCGACATTGGTCGGCACCGAATAGGCGGAAAAGTTCCGCTCAACCAGAGACAGGAATTCGGGCGGTTGATTCATTCTTGAGATCCTAAAATTAAAAAGATGATTGTAAAATGAAAGCATGAAAAGTCTGCGAGATTTGGAGAAGTGGAAAAGTAAATGTGAGGGAAACATTTCGAAGACAAGGGATTTTAGAGCGATAACTCGGCCATCTTTTAGATTCCAATGCTTCGGATCTCACATTGGAAAACTCATAAATGGAAGCTCTCCAAGGTTCAAGCATGAACAAGCGGTTTAATTGAGATGGTCTTTTACAGCGATTTGATGACCCATTATAAATCGGCCAGCAAAATTCTATGATTCTAAATTCTAATGACTCAGAATGCTTCTCAATTTTTATCAAGTTATGGTTCGTCAAAATATCTTGTTTCGTCCAACATCGAGAACAAGCGATTTATTGATTGTTTTCAATTTTCTTTTTCCATAAATTTTATACACAACAAACAACGATTGAAAAATTCATATTATTCATCTGTTTTGAGAGATCGCCGGCCAAACCTCATGTGAAGCAATAGTGTGCGCGGACCAGTTCGTCCAGTCTTCGGTGGAAGAGCTCAGAGTCAATCCTAAAAAAGCGGTGGAAGAAGTTGACGTGGAATTGGAGCATGGAATTGAAAACCATTTGGATGGGTCCACAAACGGGTTCTTGAGGACGGTGTCCACGAAAATGACGAAGATGGCTTGGATCAGCTTGGCAATTGCCACCGCATCTGGGTCCGTGTTTAGCACCCGGAATGGCCCACAAATTCGACTTTGATTCGAAAACTGATTAAACCATTTTGAGGCCGGTCGCCGTCTCCATGTAGTTCATCTTGTAGGAGGAGGTGCGGTAGCTGTGCACCAGCGGGAACAGGTCCGCCCTGGTGGCCAGTTTGTGCGAGAACGAGCGCAGAGAGAGCAGCATCCCGTGGATCTGGGGGATTAAGCCTTTGTTAGTCCACTTCCAAGTCAAAAGAACCAGTTTGAACTCCTCGTCCTTGGACAGCCCAGAGCGCTTCTCCCGGCACCACTCCTTGTAGGCCAGACACACCCCTTGCCGGTTGAAGAAATAGCTGCACATGGGACAAAACAAGTTCTCGTTGAAACTTTGTAACGTTAAGACTAACTCACAAATTGTAAATTGTCATCCTTTTCACGGTGGAGATTGTGTGTGAATTGGTGTCTGTGCAAATCAAATTCTATTCGATCAGCAATCACTAATCATATAGTCACGTAAAAAGATATTTTAAAAATAGTGAATGGCTGACGGCAATAAAAACTGCACATACTACTAATCATTAGTAATTACCTTCTACCATTATCATTGATTTGTTTGATCATATCAGATATGAATATGGAATACGATAAATGATAATGAAAATATGAAAATCAGAAAACAGAAAGTGTACCTAAAGAAAAGTATTTTGGTCAAAAGTTCTTTAATAAAATACATTTTGCCATATTTTATGCCAATATTCGTCGTGTAAACCTAAATCAGTATTGGCATCGGCTCTTGTGCAGAGATATTTTTGACATAAAGTTTTTCAATAATAGAAATAGATATTTTAAATAACAAAAGCCAAAAAAGGCAAAAAGTTTACAACATCTCCGATTACCAGGACGTCTCCGTTCCAAGTACTAAGGAGGCCCAGCGTTGTTTAACCTGCCAGATCGAACGGGATGGCGTGCTTTTAAGTTTTAAGATTAAAATCAATATCGCATTTAATTAATCAATAATGTCTTTCATGCTTTCATCTACCCAAATTAGTTTAATTTTAGATCTATTTAAATAAAACTTTAGCCCAAGGTTATTTCCCAATCAACCAACACCACAATGCTTTGCTTTTCTTTGATCCGAATCAAATCTCATTCATCCTCATCCAAATAAATGATCATCGATTATCTTTCCGGAATTTCCCACAATTATGAAATGGCTCCGTAATCAGTAATCACTTTCTTTCAATCAAGTCTATCTATCCAATTCTCATCGGGGAATCGTTATACATTATGATATTGCTTGGTGATCACTTTTCTTCAACTGTGTTGTATCCAATTCTTGTTACAAAACACTTCTCCAATCCAATTTTACGATGTTTTTTACTTCAATAAAATTACCAATCCGGAGATCTCACCGAGCATCATTTGACTTATTCGACGACCCCTTGATCTGGCAGGTTGGTTTGGGTCTTTATGGCGAGCGCTGTTCTTTTTCGCGCCATTCGCTGCGCCGCTATCAGTGAACACATGAATCACGCGAATAACCACAGCACGACACCACAGACCACACACGCACACATTTGGGCAGGAGATTCACAAATTGTAAATGGTCACATCTTTTTAAAGATCTGACCGAAGTCCTAAGCCTAAATCGTAGCCAAGTTTATTTAAGAAAATCCACGTTTGATCATCACAATCTCCGATGTATAGATCGAACTTTATAAACTGATAATTGATAAATAATAATGCTGATGCTAAAACATTACAATTATGGTTGAAATGGAAATCGAGAAAATCAAATCAAAAAGACGTCATAGTAAGTCCGACATTTCTTTTGCTACTTCTTGTTCTTGCGTCCGCGCGTTGGGGAGCATTTGGAGTTTGTCGCTTGGTGCGCGGCGCTGGGACGGCGTGAAGTGGAAGGGCGGGGATTGCCGCCGCCGAACTGATGTTGTCCCGCCTCCAATTGCGCCAGGTCCTGCCCGCGGATTTGGTAAGAAAAGCGACGAGCGCCGCCCCGCTCCGTAATCAGTTTTTCTGTTGGCCGGTAGATGGGCACCTTCAAATACAAAACGTAAATTTCATGGATCAGTGGTTATGCACACATTCTATGGTTCTAGTATTTCTATTGCATTTTTAGTCCTTCCATCGAAGAAAATTCATGGCTTATGATTAGATTAGAGGTATTCGTCTTCAGTAGCTCTGCCCTATCGCCAAAGAGACTTCGATGGGAGATTGCCAATAATTGAGCACATACCCGTTCAATGGGCTCATATTTAATCGACAGCTTCTTGGTGGTGGCGGTTGAGAACCAGGAGCGGATGCGCGCTGTCCAATCCTGTGCTTCCGTTGGCGGAAAGTCGGCCAACGCCTCCACCAGCCAGGGAAATTCTCCCACATTCACCGGGCTAAACAGCCACTTCGCACCACCGAACGGCTCCTCCGCATCGCCGTATCGAATCTGGAGCTGGCCTGTGTGGTCGTCGATCGCCAGTTGGTACAGATTGAATTTGTCGCTTTTCAGGCGTATCTTGCGCAGCATTGTGTATTGAACTGGCTCATTAGGTTGGTCGTCATCCTTGGACATTTCCCAAAAGATCAACCCGTTCGGGTGAAGAGTGAGGCAGCACGAGCTGGAATGGGAACAAAAAGTGCGCAAACACCATTAACAACAACTCACTCGCATCGATCACGCTCGGTGACGTCTTCCTCCCTGTAGTCATCGGGCGATTTGTAGTGGCTGTACTCGAATCGGACCAGACAGGCGAACAGCAACTTGTCCGTGTTGATTGAGCCCCAAGTGGCACCTTTGCTTGTCGCCTTCTTGGTGCCTGCGCCGAAGTCGCGATTGACGCCGCTTAGATGCAATTCCTGTTTTAATGCAACATTTGGTTTCAATTGGAATTTTGACGCATTTTTGAGCAGCCCAATCATTGGGCCAGTTCTTAGCCCCACCAAATGCTCAAATTGCCGTAACAATCCGAAGAATCCGAACAAAATGGGAATTGCGGCTTTTGTTCCAAACACCGATTGGGTTCCGGAGCACCACCTATAGACGGTTGTTTTCCCCCGGAAGAGAACACACAATGTGCCTTTGCATCGTCTGCAGCCGGTTCTGCGCCA